>PVJH01010304.1:0-74431 GCA_004026705.1 Nesogale talazaci | reverse complement strand
GTGTAGTGTATGTGTGGTGTGTGTGGTGTATGTGTGTGGTGTGTGTATATGTGTGTGGTATATGTGTGGTGTATGTGTGGTGTGTGTGGTATATGTGTGTGGTGTGTGTCTATGTGTGTGGTGTGTATATATGTGTGGTGTGTATGTGTGTGTGGTCAGCTCCTGTCAATTTCCAGAATTCTGCAGCCATCTTCCCGTCACTCTCTGGCTGCAAGTTCCACTTCCCCTTCCACCAACTGGCCTTGACCTTTCCCCTAAAGTGCAGACGGCCCCCCATGGCGGCCTGCCTGGGCTGCGTGCGCCCTCCCCGCCAGCCCTGTGTGGCCTGTGTGCTGCTGGCCCTGTACCTCACTCACAACCTCTCCGCCCGTCTGTGGGCCCAGGAAGCCCCGACAAAGACACAAGTGATCTCCCCTCTTGGATTCCCTCTCCTGGAATGGCCCTCCTGCCCTCCACAGCTGGACCTCAGGGGCCACTCCTAGGGCTCTCCCTTCACCCCTTCCCCTCCCCCTGAGTCCCTGCCCCAGCATTCTCTGTCTCGGGCCCCCAGGGATGGCCTCATGGCGAGTGGGCTGGGTGCGTCTCTCCTCCACCAGATGCAGCCACGCTCTACCCTGCCCCACGCCCTGGCCTTGCACACAGTAGGTGCTCAGGAAATGGAGATGCATTCCCAGAGCACAGCTGAGGTGTCGGCCCAGCATGGACTCCCCCTCCTCATCGTAGAATGAGGAACCTGTGGTTTTCTTCCGAAGATGAGACACCCGTCAAAAGGTCACTCTGCACACGCACAGGTGGCGTCCACGTCTCTGTTCAGGGAGTGCTGGCTTTCACTCTTTTCCTCTGGCTTTCTTGCGGAAGATGCCAGATTTTGGCCAGGACAGCATGGCACAGAGGAGGAGGCTCTGTGTCATGTGTTGTTTCCCCCCCCCCCCCCCCCCCCCGCCCATCCTTCTGTCTGCCTTCCCCCCAAACATCCTTGTACCCCCAGCTCCACATTTCATCGTCAGTCAGCCCTTTCTCCTTGGCGCTCACTGCCGACCTCTCCTGAGGGCCCACTGAGTGCTCAGAGGCTTTGAGGGGGCCATGTCGGTTAGGCAGGAGCCATTTTCTCCTCCTGACTGGGGAGCCTGCAGCACTTGGCCTCTGGGGACAGGGCCGCAGGGACCTCGGCCGGTCTTGGCTGGTGTTTGGCTCTGTGTTCCCAGCAGCCCTGTCCGAGGTGAGGGCAAGGGAGACAGGCCTGGGCATGTCTGTGGGAGCAGCTTGGCCAGACTGACAAGAGCTTTGGGGGAGGTCCCTGGATTCCAGAGCCCGTGAGGGGGTGGGGGTGGAGAGGAGGGGAGGTGATCCGCTCCAGGGAAGACAGTGGGACAGGGGAGGAGGGCCCCAAGGGTGGAGCAGTGGTGTAGGACGGGCAGTGCACCAGGTATGTGTGTGTGTGCTGGGCCATCAGCTTCAGAGCAGTGCTATGGCACGGGATTGACCCCGTCTGCCCTTCCAGATGGGAAACAGAGGCCCACCCTGGTGTCCCCTTTGCAGAGCTGCTTGAGATCCCTCCAGGACACTGCAGACACGGCAGGTGGTGGGGAGGGGCTGGTGCCTGAAGCCCAGGAGCCCTGGTTGCTTAGTGGTCACTCATTGCTAACCGAAAGGACAGCGGTTAGAGACCCCCCCCCCCCCCCCCCCGCTGCTCCTTGAGAGAAAGACTAGGTCTCCACTCTCACAAGGAGTGACAGTCTTGACCCCCCAGGGGCAGTCCCATCCTCTAGGGCTGCTGTGACTCAGGATGGCCTCCATGGCAGTGAGGGCTGGTGTGGCACCTGAAGGCAGAGTCTCAAAGAACCGACACCAAACCCACTGATGCACGGCAGTCCACGCCTCACAGAGCACAACTTTTCTGTTGGGGCTTCTTGGACGGTATCTTTAAGGAGGCAGGTTGCCAGGCCTTTCTTCCATGGCACCATGGGGGCATTGGAATACCGCCCTTGAGGTTAGGAGTCCGGGCAAACTGCTGGTGCCACCTAGGGACCTCAATGTGGTTCAGAACCAGCCTGCACTCCCGCTGTTCCGCACTTCAGACCAGCGGGTCCAGGACATCTGGGTACAGTCAGGAATCTTTAAGTTTCATTCACCTTGGACCCCAATGTAATGTACATTCTGTGTAGCCTTTGCCGGGAAGGAGGAAGAAACCCAACCACATGGGATGCCTGGAGGCCAGCCCGGGCTCAGGTGACTGAGCAGGGGCCAGGGTGGAAATGCACTCTGGGAGGTGTTGGGTGGGTGATTTTTAGGAGGTGGGTGGCCAGGCCTCTCCTCTGCTGCATCCCCAGGTGGATGCACACAGCAGCCCTTTGATTAGTAGCCAAGGAGAAACTGTGTGTGCCACCCAGAGACCTTGTAAGTAGGCACAGCTGTCTTTACAAGATGTTTAAAATGCTCCCTGCTGTGACTCCCTGGGCCACGCTGGGAGGGTGGGGAGACAGAAAGGAACAATTTAGACTTTCTGGGCAAAGTTCACTTATTGCTATGGAGCTGCGGCCGCCTCATGGTGACCCCGGGGAGTGGGTCAAACTGCCCCGTGAGTTCGTGACTCTAACCGTTTATGGGAGGAGAAAGTCTGGTCTTTCTTCCAGCTGGTGATATCAAACTGCTCACCTTGTTAGCAGTACAACCATCGTGCTGCACGGCTCCCTGGACAAAAACGACAGATGAAAACATGTCCAGAAGTGCCATTGTTAGCCGCAACCGAACATGCATGAGCGGCTGAGAGAGTGATCAGGAAAAGCTGCTTCCTGAGCGGTGCCGTGTGAAAGGGGCAGCATGCGCCTGCAGCCCCATCTCCCTGCCATCAGGTGAGTCAGAGGAATGGACAGCCTCGGAGCTGTGCGCCCTGGTGGTAGAGCGGGTTGTGTACTCAGCTACTAACCGCCAGATCAGTGGTTCAAATCCACCTCTCGATTCTCAGGAGATAAACAAAGCTGTCTGCCTCTGTGAAGATTTAAAGTCAACTTAAACCAGAAAAGGATAGTTCTACTCCCCTCCAGAGGGCTACTCTGAGTCAGAATTGACGCTATGCCAGTGGCTTTGGTTGGTGTGGTACTTACATAATCTGTTGTCAACTTACGGATATTAATAGTGAGGGGGTGAAGTCTAGCCTATCAATCAGGTTATAAACTGATGAGTCTCCTTTTGAGCCTGGCCTTCTCATGAGGATTCTGGGGACACTGCCACCCCCTTGGTCTTCCTTCTGACAAGCCATGCTGAGCTTTGCTCGCTATTTCACCCTTCTGTTGAGAGCTGGAGGAGCCACATGGAAATCAGAGCCAGCTCTGAGATGCTTCTTCTGTCACTGGATCCACAAGACTTCCCACCCACCGTCTGTATTCCTCCTGCCTTTGGCGCTGTTGTGAGTGGCTGTGTGAGTCCAAAGAGGAATTTATGGACTGGTATCAGACATATGGGCTAATATCAGATTTAGGGACTTGATCTGGATGGGGCTGGGATTTTTTCTTTTCTTTTTAAACTTTATTTTGGGGGAGGAATCACTGCCCTCTGGTGGGAGTGGGAGGTCCAGTCTTACTCCTGGAGAGCTGCTGCTGGATTTGAACTGCCAAGCCAGTGGACCGCAGTCCCACACGCAACCACCATGCCACTGGGGCTCAGCCCAGGATTTTTTTCTTAATACACAATTACTCTTTAATATAAAGCTCTTTCTTTTTTTGTTGTTGTTGTTGTTGTTTTTTTTTTTTTTGAGCATCACTGCCCTCAGGTGGTGGGAGTAGGAGGCCCAGCCTTTGCTCCGTGGAGCTGGAATCGAACCTCCATCCCAGTGGGCTGCAGTCCTGCACACAACCATTACGCCACCGGGGCTCAGCCCTATAAAGCTCTTTATTGCACACATATGAGTGTCCCTGGGTTTGTTTCCCTAGACAACCTGGGCAAAAACAGTCTGTTAGACACAGAAGGATCCTGCATGTTGCAGTGCTTAGTGACTGCTAACTGGGAAGCTGGGTGGTTCAAACCCAGTAGCCACGCTCCTGGAAGAAGCTGTGGCAGCCTGCTTCCATCAGATGACCGCCTTAGCACCCCTGCAGGTGAGTTCCGCTGTGCTCTGGTCACTGGGTGAGTTGGAATCGACTTGACAGCTGTGGGCTTGGTGCTGGCTGGCAAGAACCTGGAGTCATATTGTAAATGGAGGCACCTTCTGAAGCTAGTTCAGGAATGCCCTTCTCACACTCCCCTTAGCTCAAACCCTCATGTCTGTGCTAAAAACAATTGGCGAGAAACAATTCTGCTGGGAGGCGGGATGTGCACTTCATTTCCACCATTCCCTTGTTAGGGTACAGGCTTGCCCCGAGGAAGATTTCAGGAGAGAGAGAGCGATGACGTCAGGACCTGAAGTGCAGCTTCTTTTAATTTTCAGTGTTTGCTGAGTGCTGTGCTTCTTCCCTCCTGGACCCCTGCTGGTTCTCTCGGGGGTGGGGGCGGGAGGCCTTCAGCTTTCCCTTAGCGCGCACACACACAGGGCAGGACACCCCTCAGCCTCCCAGTCTCTATACACCAGTCTGTCGCTCCTCACCTCCACCTATGTCTCCGTGCCCGTTAGAGTGTACCGTTAGAGTCTCCTTCATGCCCACTACTGGAAGTCCGACAGCAGCAGTAGGAGAATGGTTAACCCCACCTCCCACAAAGCCGCTGCTGCCTTCTCTGGCCAGGTCATGGCCAACATGCGGGTCTAAATCACCACTATTTCTCATCCAGACAAGGGCAACAGCCCAACTGAACTGTTAGCTGCCCCCTACCAGCCCTGCCTCATCCCTGGCCCTGTTCCCCACGGGGCAGCTGCAGTACTCTTTGGACCATTTCCATCTGTTCTTGTCATCTATCACTTGACGTAAAATTTAGCTTCCACTCCGACCCACTCAGCACCCCCTTTCTCATTATCTCACCACCATCTCTGGTGGCTTGAAGGCCTCTGGCACAGGTTTTTAGCTTTTACTCTTAGTCCCTTGAGCCCTTGACTACTCCTTGAGCTGCTAAGCACAAGGCCAGTGGTTCAAGCCTGCCGGCCACTCTCCAGGAGAAAGAGGAGACTGTGTGATCCTGTAAGGATTTAAAGTCTCAGAAACCCACAGGGGCAACAACAAGTGAGCAGGGCGTTGTTTGCTTGTTGTTGGTATTCGGTGGGTCTGGAATGCTTGTCCTCCCTGTGTTGTAGATGGCTCCCTGCTCATCTGATGAATGTCAGCTTGATAGTTTTCTCCTCTGCAGAGAAGCCATCCTTGAGTCCCCTTTCTGCAGTGGCCTCTCTTGGCACTCTCTCGCTCAGTGATCTTACCCAGGACGTTTGTTTTCACCAAGGCAGTGGGCATTGTCCGTGTGTGTCCTCCACCAGGGCATCATTCTGAAAGCCCAGCTTCCTCGTGCCTGATGCCCACAACAGTGCCCGACAGGGAAGGTCTTCATAAATGTTTGCTGAATGAAGGAACAAACAAATGAATCCCCAATGCTCTGCGATTGTTGTTGTTAAATGTCTGTTTTGAACTCATAGCGACCTCATGTGATAGAGGACAAGGAAGAACTGCCCCAGAGGGTTTTGGGGGCTTTAAACTTTTCATTGTGAATTAGGTGTGCATTTACTGACGGCTCATGGTTCTACATTCAGCAATTTGTACACATTCTGATTCAGCCCATCTCTTGTGGAATTCCCCTCAACCTACCACTGCTTCACTCTCCCAGCCCTGTACTTCCTGCTTCCATCCCTCTTACCCAAACTCACGGAACTCTGTCCCTGGGTAAAGCTTCCCTTTCCATCCTCCATGGTTGCATAGTCTAACAAGGGTGTGAGGTCCGGTGTCCGGTCCAGTCTCTCAAGCTCTCCAAACTCATTGCCATGAGTCCATTCTGATCTGTAGCGATCCTACAGGACAAGTTAGAACTGCCTGTGGGATTCTGAGGCTGTAACTCTCTCTATGAGCCCAAAGCCTTGTCTTTCTCCAGAGGAACGGCGGATGATTTTGAACTGCTGACCTTGCGGTTAGCAGCCTGACATGCAACCAGGGCGATCTCATGCCAATTAACCTTAGCGTTCCCCAACACTATGTTCCTGACCCGCCCGCCCCCCAGGCCTAGCAGTGCGCCCCCACCAGGCCTCTGGGGTTTCCTGGGCTGCAGAGGACCCTGATGGTCAGGTGCAATGGCTGCGTGAGTCAGAACCACCAGTTGTTTTGTTAGCAGCCAGCTCCTTAACTGTGGTGCCACTAAGAGCCCTCTAGAGCAGTGATTCTCAATCTGTGGGTCACGAACCCTTTGTGGGTCAAATGACCCATTCAGAGGGGTCACCTGATTCATCACAGTAGCCAAATGGCAGTAGCAATTATGAAGTTGCAATGAAAGTAATTTTGTGTTTGGGGAGACCCCACCCCATGAGGAACTGCATGAGGAAGGTTGAGAACCACTGCTCTAGAGTGCATCAGAGAGCGCACATGAGTACATGTTCCCACCACAGGGACATTTCGTGCTCTTGAAAGTGCAGATGCTGCAGGCAGCTCTGAGACTGCTGATGGGGGCCTGGCTCCAAGCTGAGTCCCAGTGGGAGGCCAGGGAGAGTTGGGTGAGTGTGGAGGCAGGGCCTGGAGGTGGTGCCCAGGCCGGGTGTGGGATGGGAAGCTGACACTCCCAGGACGGTAAGGAGCAGGGGTAGTCCCTGGGGTAGTTCTTGTTGTACTTCTTCGTTTAACAACCACACACCACAGACCTCATCTTCCCACCATATCACATAGGTGGAGCACAAATCGGCTCGGGTGGGAGCCAGCACAATTGAATGGGTTTTCAATATGCTAATCCCCTTGACGTGAACAGATGTGAGAGCACCTTTGGGGGTGTGAGCTCCGTGCCACAAAGCAGGCTGACTGCCGGGGAAGTAGGACCTCCATTGAAAGGTAACTCAGGGAGGGAGGCACGGAGGGAGGCAAGCAGACAGATTGCCAGGAGAAAGAGGAAAACCCAAACCCCAAAGAGCCACGTATTTGGGGGTTTAATAGAATACTGTTCTGCGGAGCCCTCGTGGAGGAGTGGTTATGCGCTGGGCTGTTAACAGCAAACTCAGTTGTTCGAGATCCAAAGCCACTCCATAGGAGAGACATGAGGCTTTCTACTCTGCAGAATGAGTCCTAGACACCCATGGGGGCTGTGCGACCTTGTCCTAGAGGCTGCCGTGAATCAGCAGCCACTCCATCGCAGGGAGTTTGGGGTTTGTGCTTTGTGTCGAGGCGGTGGGCTCTGTCACACCCCACAGGGATAGTTTTCTTTGCATGTTTATATTTATAGTATGTTTTTCTTTGCATGGTTATAGTTCACAAAGGGGGGAAATGTTTTATTTCCTCCCCCCAAAAAAAGGGAATAAAATTAAAATCTGAGACAAAGAGCAAGCCTTAAAAACTCTCTAGAATGGCATCGTATGTACAAGTGTGCATAATGCAATCGCATGATGGATTTTCATAAGATTTATAAGAGCCCCCCATAAAATGATTAATAGAAAAGAAAGAAAAAAGAAAACTTCTTGAATCCTTACCCATCCGACCTACCCACTGGTCTGAGTGGTCATAAAAGGAGAATCTTGACAATGGAAACAGACTTGCATTCTTTTGTGACACATGAGCTGGTTTCAAACAAACCAGCAAACACGTAACTCAGGGATGTGTTTACAGAAAGCCTCTGATTGTTGGGATTGACTTGATGGCCTCAGGCTTGTTCTGGTTTGGGTTTCTGAGCAGCAAAGTAGCAATGGGAGAGAAGGAGAATTCAGGTGCACAGGAGAGAAGCCTGCATAGGGCTGGGACGCAAAAGAGGCACCAACTCTCAGGTGTTTGTCTGGGACCATAAGGAAGAAACTCAGTATTCTTCCTGAGACATCGAAGCAGCGGTGAGTCAGTCCAGTTGTCCAGATACTCTTACTCATGAAATCTAAGGTGTCTGTAGCTCCACTCGGCTTCCCATTTCAAGATTGCAAAGTCCACAGCAAGCTAATAATCAATCACCTCCCGGGAGACTGTGTTAGTCCGGGTAGACTAAAGAAACGAATTCATAGACAAGACATGCATATGGATATAAGGGAAAGGTTTATATACAAGAGGAATAGAACAGGGCTGAGCCCTGGTGGCGTAGTGGTTGTGCGTGGGACTGCGGCCCACTGGGTTGGAGGTTCAAATCCAGCAGCAAGGCTGGGCCTCCTAATCCCACCACCAGAGGGTAGTGATGGCCACAAAACAAAACAAAACAAAACAAAACAAAACAAAACAAAACAAAACAAACAAACAAAAAATCAGAGGAATGGAACATTGAGAAAGCAGCCCAGCCCAGCCCAGTCCAGTCCAAGGTCATAAGTCCAATATTATCCCATATGTCTCATACCAGTCTATAAAGTCTCCTTCCAACTCATGAAGCACGTGCAATGACACCAGGACAATCACAGGCCAGTGGGTGCAGAGTCTTGTGTGTCCAGCTGGGGTAGAAGCATCTCGGCACTGGCAGGGGTCTCTCTGTGGCTTCTCTGGCTCCAGAGGTCTGGCCCCATCAGGGCAAGCCCACGTGGCTTCTCCTCTGGCCCCTCCAGTCTCCAGGAATAGGATCGATCAGCATGCTGTTATGTCATCTTGTCAGTAGTTCGTCTCTCAGGAACTCAGTCAAGTCTCTCACCTCCAATTGGGAAATACCACGAGACTTCCCAGAATTCTTAGGAGAAGGCCATGCCCACACAGAGGCCTCATCGGCTATCTCCAGAGTGACAGGCTAGACTCCACCCAACACTCCCAATCCTGAAATTGACATCAAGTATATGACCGCCACAGAGCCGGATTCTCTGCTTCCCAACGAGATTCATTCTCGCCATCTGGAGTGCATTTTCTCTCTCCACTGCACTTGCTTCAATGTGTATGCCGAGCAAATCATCCGAGAAGCTGGGCTAGAGGAAGAAGAAGGTGGCATCAGGATGGGAGGAAGGCCCACTGTGCAGGGGACGACTTTGCTGCTGAAATCGAGGAGAACTTGAAGGGCGTGGTGATGAGATCAGGGACTGCAGCCTTTACTATGGCTTTCTGCTCAGCGTGGTTAGACTGCAACTCAGTGTAAAGAAAACCCAAATGCTCATGGCTGGACCAAGGGACAGCATCATGAGAACTGGAGAAACGATCCCAGGAAATGGGGATCCAATTTTACTTGGATCCACCATCAATGCTTCTGGAAAGCAGCCGTAAAGAGATTAAACGATGTATTTCCCTGGGCTCATCTGCTGCACAACAACACTTCTAACGCGTGGAAGTGAGGATGTCACTTTGTTTGTTTTTTTTTTCCTGGGGGGGCATCACTGCCCTCTGGTGGGAGTAGGAGGCCCGGCCTTGCTGAGGATATCACTTTGAAGGCCAAGATGCACCATGGTATTTCCAGTCATTTAGAATACAGAGAGAGGGAAGTTGGACAAGGGATACGGAAGGCTGCAGAGTCGTGGGTCCATTTGAGTGGAGTGCTGCCGAAGAGTACTGGAAGTGCTGTGGACTGCCAGAAAAACAAACACATCTGTCTTTGAGGAGGTACAGCCAGAATGCTCCTTGGAAACCAGGGTGGTGAGACGTCCTCTCACGGGCTCTGGACACGTCAGGAAGGACTTGTGCCTGGGAAAGGATATCATGCTGCGTACAGCCGGGGCTCAGGGAGGACGAGGAGACCCTCAGGGGCATGAGCTGGCACCATGGCTGCAAGCAGAGTGAGGGGAAGGCTGAAGACGCCCAGGTTGTGCTGGGCTCGGTGGGGGAGGCAAGGTGGTAGGAAGGGTCCGGCTGGATTGAGGGCAGGTGGGAACCAGCAGGGCTTATACCTCACTTCATAGTCTCTGGGGGAGAGACTCACGTCTAGGTGTCTCTCCAGGGCACTGTGGCATCAAAGATAGGGCTTCAGACTGTGTTTCAGCAAAGAGTGCCCAAGGTGATGCCCTGCTTCCACGTGGCCTGCATGGGGGTGTCTATGGGGTCGAGAATGAGAAGCGAGTCTGTCTGGGGAGGGATGACTGTGGTTCAGGTGGACCACCAGAGCTGGGGCTGGAGGGAGGACATGTGATCCCGGGTGCCAGGGAGGGTTGTAGGGGTCCTCAAACTTTTTAAACAGGGCCAATTCACTGTCCCTCACACCGTCGGAGGGCTGGACTATAGTTAAAAAAAACCCCAGTATGAACAAATTCACTGCAGGCCTGAGATGAGTTGGCTGCTAAGCAGAATAGCAGCAGTGGTAAAAACACCTGGCGGGCCAGTTAAATGTCCTCGGCAGGCCACATGTGGCCCGTGGGCCGCAGTTTGAGGACCCTGGTCAAGGGGAACCTCAAGTCTCCCAGGAGCTTTTGTCAGGCAGCGCTTTCCTGGGCACGCTGACCCAGCCGGGCAAAGGTGGGAGGGAGTCTAACTTAGGATCACCCAGGGGGCAGGCCCCTAAGAGCTTTCACTCCTCCTGTGCGATCAAAAGGAAACCCAAGTGCCTGAAGACCAGGGCAGCAAACGTGTGGTCTCCCTTCTTGTTCGTTCTGTGCCGGAGCGACGGCTTCTGCCAGGGGTTTGCCGCCACACTTCAGGCCTCCCTCTGCAGGGCCCATCGAGAGGCTGATGGAGTGTGGGCGGGGAGGGATGCAGGGTGCTGCATCTGGAGAAGGGCAATTCCAGCATGACACTGCTTCATGTCTGTGTCCCAAAGGCAGAAGTTACAAGGAGATGCCAGCTCAGAAGCTCAAAGGCCTCCCTGGGCTGAACCAGGTCACCAAGCGTTTCCTGAGTGTATGGCCCCAGCAGAAGCTGGGATCCCCATGGGGCCCCGATAGCAGCAGCTGTCTGGACCCTGGAGCTGCACAGCCGGGCGCATTCATGACTGAATGACGTTCTGATGCTATAATTTCTGACTCAGTGGCGGAGGCGACTTTCATGTTGAGTCAGAGGAGCGGAGAGGAGAGCTGGGCTTTTCTGGAAATCAGACAGCCCTGGTTGCTGCCAGATGCAGGCCCCGCCACTCACGAGGAGCGATCCCAGAGGATGGCCTGCCTGGTCCCGTACATCGGCTTTCTCATCTGTACAATGGGGTCGTTTCCTGGGCAGGGTTTGATGGGTATGTGGTAAGTCGATCTGGATGCATAGCGACCCTATAGGACATGGCAGAACGTGAGCAGGGGTGTGTGTGTGTGTGTGTGTGTGTGTGCAGGATGGGAAAGGAGGGGGCTGGAACCGTGGTTGGGTTGTGCAGCCCCATCACTGCCCCCCTGGTTCACTCTGTTCTTTATAAGACCATAAAGAGCAAGGGGACGTCGACTTTCATGAAAAAACACAAAAAGCAACAAACCAAAACAGATTCTAATATGGAATAAAAAGTCCTGGCCCGAGGTTACTGGAGCAGCTGCTTAGCTGTGGAAGAAAGGGTCTGGTCTGGAGAGGGGGTTGGGGTGACGAGAGAGGCAGAATGACTACACTGGGGAGAAGACAGAAGAAGTCACCCCTGGAGGGCCACGCCCATGGTCCCCTTGTTCCTGGCAGGGGCTGTGTCTAGCTGCATGGATGCCCTCCCTCTGTGGAGAGAGGACACCGCCCACGATGGCTGTGGGGGTCTGGCATCTTGAGCCATGCTTAGCTGTTAGCCCCCCAACCTCCATCTTCTGCACTTACTCCTCTGGCGCCAGGTCCCCCTTAGTGGATCCCATAACAAGTCCTCCTCTGTCAAAATATTTTCCAAAGAGCTGGACTTGGTCCCAAGAGGTGTCCATGGCTGACAGGGCTCAGGGTGCCCCTCCCCCCAGGATCCTTACACCCCAACTCTCACCCCCGGCGCCTCTCTGCCAGGGAGTGAGAGAGCAGGCCACGTGGGCACAACAGGTACCTCATTCGGGGCCACACATGACTGCCTTGAGTGCTGGAGCACAAAGGGTAGAACCCAGTGGCCCCCCAGGTGGGGTGGGTGCTCCCTCCGCCCTGGCCTTCTGCTGGGAGGAAGTGAGTGGGTCTCACAGCTGAGACTGACTCAGCGGTTCCTGGAAGGCGGTGATGTCATGGTGACCAGGCTGTTCCCCTCTCCAACCAGAGTCGATAGGAAAGTGGGGTGATTTGTGTCTGTGCTCACTGGCTCTCAGGCCTCAGGCGCCTCTCAGGGGTGCCTGAGTCCTCTGGCTCACCCTCCTTCTCCAAGTCCACACAGCAGACCACCTGTCTTTGTGACCGCGTTGACCGTACGACTTCACGTCGATTCACAAGTCAGGAAGCCACCCTGGTCTGGTCATCCTGCTGCCGTGTTTTATCAAGAGAGCACAGGAAACGGCGTATTTATTCGGTGCCTCATCCTCCCGTTCCACGACGGCATGTCTTTACAACTTACCTCCCCCTCCTCCTCACCGATCGCCTCGCTCCTCCTCCTACACCGCACCTTGATGACCACAGTGAAGAATCTGTCTGCCCGTCTAGCGCATGAACGTGTGCCATCGGTGCTGAGGGGGTGGCCACGGTGAATCTGGCGGTGATGGGTTAGTGACATGCTAGCGTGGCTGGAGCATGATTCCTGGTGGTTGGGCAGTAATGATGTCATCCTCCAGGTTGTCCTGATGTGATTATCCTGTTTCCCCACTATCATCTGGTCTTTTCAAGCAAAGGGTGGGTGTATTCATAACGCTCTGGAGTCAGGAGCCTTTTTCATTTCTTTTGCGTCCCGCCCCATGGGGTTGAGCTTGAAAAACTCAAAGAACTCCCCTTCCTTCATGGGGTGAGGGTGGGGGGTGGCCACGGCCCGCTGGCTGGGTCAGGAGGAGATGGGTTTGGGTTCTTGCTGATGGGCCTGCCTTTGGGCGAACGCAGGGACAAAGCCCAGCCGTTCTTGCTGGTGCAGACTGTGCCTTCAGAAGCTCGCTCCCTACTCCTTTGTGGGGCTCAAACACGACTCTCGGCAAGGCGGTGTTTGAGACTCACGTGCAGTAAAATGAGCCCTTTGTCATCTGGAGTCTGAATTCAAACGCCTCTGCTGAGGTCCCTCCCAGACCTGCTCCAGCGCCTTAAGAGGGTGCCAGCTGCGCGTGTACCCTGCTCGATGCTGCCCCCTGCGGGCCCCACGTCGGAACCACAGCCCGCATCATCAGGTTTTCAGATGGAGCCCCAACGGCAGCTTTTCATCACGAGCTGTCAGAGCAGCTAATAGGGCATGAACAGGAGGAAAATTGAGCTTCTTTAAGTGAATCGGGCGTTGAAAGAAAATGAGATGAGTGGTAGCAGCAGTGGGAATGACTTCTGGAGGTTCAAACCTGAAACAAACTGGGAGGGGAGGGAGAGGAGAAGGGAGGCTCGCGAGCTCACAGAAGGGGCCAGAGGCAGGAGGGCAGAAAGCCCATGGTTCTCACCCAGTGGAACGGTGGGGCCAGGACTTGAACTCGATGAGGCCAAGCTTCGTGACCAGGTGTTTCATCACCTCAGGCTAAGCGAAACAAGTCCCACTGAAGTGGAAAGTCCCTTTATGTGTGGTGCAGACTGGATTCTTTGGTACAACGGTGAGATTTCAATAGCTATTGCCTCTGTGATGTGATCTGAGGGATGCTGGGAGCACTGTGACACCCCCCCCCCCCCACACACACATACTCTAGTAAAAACTGGGTTTTCTGCTCCCATATGAAGATTCAGTCTCAGGCAGGGGTTTACGGGGCCAGTGCTACTCTGTTTCATAGGGCTGCAATGACTCAGCACCCACCCCATGGCAGTGAGTTTGTTCACGCTTTTGCTGTTGTTTGGTTTGGGAGAGACCCCGCCTACCTGGGACTATCTCTTCAGCCCCGTTGCCTGGCATTTCGCCAGAGGAGAGACAGTCATTTTTAGGGTGGGTGAAGGGTAGTCTTTAGTCATTGGAACATAGGATTCCTCAGTAGGGAGTCACATGTTAAACCTCTACACCAGAATTACAGCTCAGCGGTCAGGTGGCCTATCCATGTGCAGAAAGCCGGGAGGGCTCATGCCAGTTGTGGTAGCTAGACAATTCCATGTCCACTTGATAAAAGGATGGAATGGTGGAGTCTAGCCTGTCAATCAGGTCATGGCCTCATGATCCCTCCTGGTGTGTGTGGCCTTCTCATGAGGATTCTGGAACCATCTCTCCCTTTCTCTTGATTCTGCCATCAGAAGAGGTGGGCCACTCTCTCTCTCTGCATCATCTTCCTGTTGACAAGGCCCATGGAGTCACACTGATGGCAGCCAGAACCCTTGAGATGTTTCCTGAGCCATTGGATCCACAAGACTTTCCACCCACCGGCCTGTGACCTTCCTGCATTCAGCATCATTGCATGTGCTGAGTCTCAAGAGGACTAGATAGACTGGTATCAGACACATGGGCTAATAGTGGACTTATGGACTTGATCTGGACTGGGCTGGGATGTTTTCTCAATATATAATTGCTCTTTGATATAAAACTTTCTTGTTTTTTTTTTTTTGGGGGGGGTATCACTGCCCTCTGGTGGGAGTAGGAGGCCCAGCCTTGCTCCTGGACACCTGCTCCTGGATTTGAACCGCCAAACCAGTGGGCCGCAGTCCTGCACACAACCACTATGCTTCCAGGGCTCAGTCTGATGTAAAGCTTTCTTACGCACACCTGAGTGTCTCTGAATTTGTGTCTCTAGTCGACCCAGTCTAATGCACTAATGCGCTGGTTTTGCTAGAGATTCCCCAACCTGAAAATGCCACAAGTCAGCCACCTCATTCAGTCCATGTGACTGCTCCTGTCTCTAGCCTGGCTCATAAATCATAGTGATTGATGAGCCACCATCAAATCAGAGTCCTATCTGCCCTCCTCTGAACTTGACCCCTCTCAGCTTTTTTCACCTTGGGGCTGTCTTTAAAAATTATTTGTTTAACATTTTATTGTGTTTTAGGTGAAAGTTTACATTGGGTTCCCCTTTAAAAGCACACACAAATTCTTCTGTGCCCTTGGTTACAGTTTTTACAGTGACCACCCCAACATTATTTTCATTCTGTTTGTTCTCTCTCTGTTGATCTAGCTTTGCTTCCCCTCCCTGCCTTCTCAGCTGTGTCCTTAAGTAAGTGTTCACCATTTGGTCTTGTGTTGTGAATTGGTCTCATGTTTAAGGGAGCACAGCGCTTTGGGGTGATAATGTTTATTTTACAAGCCAATCTAATATTTGACCGAAATAGCTTCAATTCAAGTTGAAAGTTTGCTCTTTGATATAAAACTCCTTTTTACTCACATGAGTATCTCTGAATTTGTGTCTCTAGATTTGAGGGGCTCTTCCAGTCTTGATCGGTCCAGGCAAGTCTGGTCTCTTTTGAGCATTTGGAGTTTGTTTCATTTTTCTTCCATTGTATCCAGGATCTCCTATTGTATCCCTGGTCAGAATGGCCAATAGAGATAGCTGGGCACCATCTACTTCTTTGGGTCTCAAGTTAGAGGAGGTCGTGATTTGTGTGGGCTATTTGGCTTGTGGATGAGTTTCTTCTTTATGCCTTTGATTTTCCTCACTCTCTATTGTTCCTCGTGAGTAAAGACCCATAGTTGTGCCTTAGATGCTGCTTGTTCGCTTAGGCACACCAGATTCTACTTCCCAATCTAGGGGGCAGAACATTATGTTTATGAGCCATGTTATGCCAGCTGATCAAGTTGTCCCCTGAGGCTATGCCCCAAGACTTATAAAACTCATTTTAAGAGGCTCTTATAGCTCTTATCACAATCCATACATCAATTGTATCAATTACATTTGTGCAGATGTTGCCATCATCATTTCCAAAACATTTTCTTTCTACTTGAGCCGTTGGTATCAGCTCCTTCTTTTCCTCCTCCCTCCCTCCCTTCCCACATTCCTCCCACCCTCAGGAACTCGATAAATGATTGTTATTTTCAGATCTTACATTGTCTACTGTCTCTCTTCACTCATGTTTCTGTTATTCATACCCTTGGGGGTGGGGCTATATGTCGATCACTGTGATTGGTTCCCTCTTTCTCCCACCTTTCTGCCCTACCCTCAGGGTATTGCTACTCCCATTACTATTCCTAAGGGATTTACCGGTCCTGGATTCCCTGTGGAGGGCACTTATCTGTACCAATGTACACGTTCCAGTCTAGCCAGATTTGTAAGGTAGAACTGGGTCATGATAGCGGGGGGCGGCTGGGGAGGGGCCTGAAAGCATTAAAGAACTAGAAGAATGCTGTGTATTTCGTTGGTGTTATACTGAACCCTGACTAACTCACTTCCCTTTCTCGTGACCCTTCTGTGAGGGGGTGTACAATTGCCTTCAGATGGACTTTGGGTCTCCATTCCAACCCCCCGCATCCACATCGATATGACTGGTTATTTTGTTTTTTCTGATTCCTGATTCTCTCAACATTCTGCGATCTCACAGGCTGGTGTGCTTCTTCCATGAGGGCTTTGTTGTTTCCCTGCTAGATGGCTGCTTGTTTAACTTCAGACTTAAAACCCGTGGCAGTTGTTGAATCTGTGTTCAGTTTGAGTACTAAGGGTGAAGGGGTGGAGCTCAGCCTGTCAATCAGTTTGCAGCTGGATGAGCTCATTTGGAGCCATTAAGACAGCGGTTCTCAACCTATGGGTCATGACCCCTTCTGGGGTTGAACGACCCTTTCACAGGGGTCACCTGATTCATAGAAGTGGCAAAATTACACTTATGAAGTAGCAACAAAAATGATTGTCCGGTTGGGGAAGTCACCACCACGTGAGGAACTGTGTTACAGGGTCTCAACATTAGGAAAGTTGAGAACCGCTGCGCTAAGGAGATAAATAACATGCTGGAGGCAGGAGACAAACTCTCTCTCTGAGACATTGCAGGGACAAGACGCATGGAGCTACACTAGGGCGCTGAGCTGAAGGACTCACATAGCGATCTCTACCAGCGCGGAGATGCTTACAATTGCCACTGGAGCCACAATACCTCCTACCCATTGGCCTGTGATCTTTTTTTTAATTCTTATTTTTTTAGGCATCACTGCCCTCTGGTCGTGGGAGTAGGAGGCCCAGCCTTTGCTCCGTGGAGCTGGAATTGAACCTCCATCCCAGTGGGCCGCAGTCCCGCACACAACCACTACACCACCGGGGCTCAGCCCTATGATCTTCTTATATTTGGCTTCATCGCATGTGTTTTGTGAGTCTGAAGAGGACTTTACAGATTGGTATTGGACATATGGGCTAGTATATGACCTATAGATTTGGTCTTGACTGGGCTGGGATGTTTTCTCGATACTCAATTGCTTTTATATATAAAACTCTTTCTTTTTTCTTCTTTTAGGGGAGAGTGAGAACACAGTCCCCCACTACCACAAATTAAGCAGTCAAGTTTCCCACATTTGGGGAAATCTCATGGGTCAGCACATTGGAGTGCAATGGATAAGCCTCACCCTGGGAAAACCACCTTTGTGATCATAGTATCTTCCCCTGCCAGGTAAATATAATAAAGCTCTTAAAAAAATTTTTTTTGTGGGCATCACTGCCCTCTGGTGGTCGTGGGAGCTACCCAGCCTTGCTCCTGGAGAGTAACTAACAATGTCAGAATTCAAAGATGGGTTCAAAGTCTGGGAGGGAGAATGTGACGGTCATGTACTTGATGTCAATTTCATGATTGGGATGTAGGGGTGGAGTCTAGCCTGTTAATCTGGAGATAGCCATTGAGTAGCCAATGAGGCCTCTGTGTGGGCATGGCTTTCTCCTGAGAATTCTGGGAAATCTTGCGGTATTTGACTCTCAGTCTCTTGGAGTCAGTCTGCTGACAAGATGAGATGACAGCATGTTGATTGATCCTGATTCCCGGAGACTGAAGGAACCGGAGGAGAAGCCACATGGCCCTACCCTCATGGAACCAGACCTCTGGGCCAGAGAAACCACAGAGAGATCCTTGCCCACTCTGAGATGTTTCTATCGCCAATGGACACTGCTGATGGACCCTGAGCCCTGGAAACGAGGAGCTATGGGGAGACTCCTGCCAGCGCCCAGATGCTTTTACTGCATGTGCTTCATGAGTCAGAGGGAGACTTCATAGACTGGTATCAGACATATGAGCTAATATCGGACTTGTGAGCTTGAACTGGACAGGGTGGGATGCTTTCTTAATGTTCCTTTCCTCTTGTGTGTGTCTATGAATTTGTTTCTCTAGTCTACCCGGACTAGCACAGGGAAGGACAACAAGAAATCTAAAATCGATGGTGAGGAGGGTGGGGTTTGACCAAGTGCAACAGAGACAACAGGAATTACTGAGAGCTTCCTGAAGGTCAAACATGATAGTGGGACAGGAGGAAAGTAAAAGGAAAGAACTAGGGGCCAAAAGACATTTATGGAGGTATAAATATAGAGAGATACATATGTAAATATGTTTATATATGATAATAAGGACATAGGTCTGTGTACATTTTTTTTTGGGGGGCATCACTGCTCTCCAGCGGTGGGAGTAGGAGGCCCAGCCCCACTGCTGGAATTGAACCTCCGTCCCAGTGGCCCACAGTCCCGCGCACAACCACTGCGCCACCGGAGCTTAGCCCCTGTGTACATATTTTTATGTTAAGTATTAAGGTAGCAGACAGGCATTGGACCTCTACTCAAGCCCTCCCTCAATACAAGAGCATTCTGTGATGCTCATCTTCCCAACATGATTGATGAAGACAAATTGGTGCATAAGTCACCAGGGCAGTGATGCCACACAAAAAAAAAAAAAAAATTGGTGCATAAGCAACTGTGGTGAAGAAAGCTGATAGTGCCCAGTTACTAGGCAATGTAGCATCCGGGGTCTTGAGTTAGTCTGGGTAGACTAGAACAAATTCATGAACATTCATATGTGTATAAGAAAGAGCTTTAGGGCTGAGCCCCGGTGGCATAGTGGTTGTGCGCGGGACTGCGGCCCACTGGGATGGAGGTTCGATTCCAGCTCCACAGGAACAAAGACTGGGTCTCTTACTCCCACCACCAGGGCAGTGATGCCTAAAAAAAAAAAAAAAAGAAAAGAAAAAAAAAAGAGCTTAATTAAACAACAACAACATTTCTGCTGACACCTTGCACAAAGGTATTATAGATAGTCCTTTGGGTATGTCACCTTTCTCTGACAGTGGCACCCGGCTTAGTCCACACCTCCCACCCCCCTAGTATACCACTGCCCTCTCTTACCTCCCCTCACGCCCCTTCCCAAAGGTCCTTTCACTCCACGCCCTTGCCCATCCTCTGTTGCTGCTAAGGGGTCCCTGTGTGATGCTTGGCTGTTAATTAAAAGGTTGGAGGTTCAAGTCCACCCATAAACCCAAACCCCAAACCCACCCACTACCCTGGAGTTGAATTCAAGTCATGTTGGGACTGGAAGACAGAGGAGACGAATCTTTTTTTGTTTTGTTTTGTTTTTGGGGCATCACTGCCCTCTGGTGGTGGGAGTAGGAGGCCCAGCCTTGCTGCTGGATTTGAACTTCCAACCTGTGTGCAGTCTCGCGCACAACCACTACGCCACTGGGGCTCAACTCCAGAGGAGACAAATCTTGATGGGAGCAGACAATGCCGTCTTCCTCCCTTGGAGTAGCAGGTGGTTTTGAACTGCTGGCTGGTAGTCAGCTAGCAGTCCAGTGTCTCTCCCATAGCACCATGAGGTCTCCTGTAAAGCCATCCAGAGACCCTGCCAGAGTAAGTCCTGCGAGCACCTTCTGAGAGAGCAGCCACTGGGGACCTTGGAAGCGCAGCATGCCCTGACCCCCACAGGCCCCCGGAGCGGAAGCTGCCGCAGCAGCACCTGGCTTTGGCTTTGTTTCCCCAGGAACGTCTTTCCCCTTGGGTACCCAGCTGACCATGGGTGGGTCTCTGTGAAGTCATTCCTGGTTCCTGCCCCCAAACCCTCAGGAGGAGTCAAGGCTTTGTACTTCTGTTCCCTGTACTAGGCCTGGACACACGGTGAATGAATGAATGAATGAATGAAGTGGGATTTTGCCAGCACATATGCAGAAAATCCATTTCAAAGCCCAGGGTGTGTTTTAATGAGCGGGTGTTGGTAAAGGCGGCTCAGAGACACAGACTGTGAGTGTGAGTGCCTCGGTGGGCTCAGCCTGCCGCCGTGGGGAGGAGAAATAATTCGATGGGCCTTGAATGCACTCACACGAGCAGTCTCATTTGGGAGCATCGCCATGGCGACGGAAGAGGACTCAAGCGGCAGGGTACCACTTACGCACCGACAGAGGAGACGGAAAATGGGCTGAAAGGCACCTTGCCTGTCAAAAAGATCTCTAGCTAATGGGACTGGGGCTGCAAAGCAGGGTAGCATCTGGCACCCCCACAGACCAGAAAGCCCTGGAGTTTGGGAAACAGGAAGTCACTGATCAGAGGAAAAAGAAAAACCTTCAGCAGGAGATGCAAAGCCAAGAGGAACATGAAGCGAGAAGAGACTGGATCCCTGGCATGATGCTGGGGCTCAGGCTGTCACCAGCAAGCCAGCAGTCAGCAGGGGATGAGGCTTCACGGACACAACGGTGTGACCTCATGTGAACTTGGGGCGGGGGCGGGCAGGCAGCCAAGGGGATCGTGGAGAACCTTCAGGGCTGAAGGAAACTGGGCCCTTGGACCCCAGACGTGTCTGTGGCAGAGCACTGATCAGCTCGCTATCCCCCGCCTCAACCTCGAGATTGTCTTTCCAGTTCTCCTTCAGGAACCTTGGTGGCCTCCTGGTTGCACATTAGGCCGCTAACCCCGAGGACGGCAGGGTGCAGCCAGCGCCTGGGAGAAAGATGAAGTTTTCTCTCCTCCTGCAGAGGCGCAGTCTCTGTACTCCATCTTAAAGGGTTGCTGGGAGTGGGGATGGACTGACTCCATGGCCGGGAGCTGGAACCTGTGTAAGATGGGAACCTATCAAGAGAAGACAAACGTACCTATTTCCCACGAAAAGTAGCCATAGAAGAGGGCCCTCAGCAAGGAAAGCATGTCCATCTCATTGCGTTTGGGCACTTACAGGTCCCCTGGGCTACTGGAGAGGCAGGAAAAGGGGAGTGTGTGTGTTTTCTTAGAGTAGAACAGGGTGCATGCTGGGGAGGAACTTCTTTTTCTCCCCTTTTCCATGTTTTTGGATGGAAAGTACTGTACATTGCCAAAAAGACAAACAAATCTGTCTTGGAAGAAGCATGGCCAGAGGGCTCCTTAAAGGCCAGGATGACAAGATTCTACCTTCCACACTTTGGTCATCTTGGCAGGAGAGACCAGTCCCTGGAGACGGAGAGGAAGGCCCTTGACAAGAGGCATTGATGTGTGGCTGCCAGGATAGACTCACACATAAGAGCCACTGTGTGGCGGTTATGTACCTAGGTCAATTTCATGATTGAGATATAGGGGTGGAGTCGCGCCTGTCACTCTGGAGATAGCCATTGAGGCCTCTGTATGGACATGACTTTCTCCTGAGAATTCTGGGAAGTCTCGCGGTATTTCCCAATTGGAGAAGAGAGTTTTAACTTAGTCTCCAAGATGACGAACCACTGACAAGACAAGATGGCAGTGTCCAAGGAAGTGGAGGAGCCGAAGGAGGAGTCACACGGCCTTACCATGATGGAACCAGACCTCTGGGGCTGGAGAAACCACAGAGAGACCCCTGCTAGGGCTGAGATGCTTCTACCACCACTGGATACTTTGATGGACCCTGAGCCCTGGAAGTGAGGAGCCATGGGGAGACCCTTGCCAGTGCCTGGATGCTTTGACTATATATGCTTTGTGAGTCAGAAGGAGACTTTATAGATTGGTATCAGACATATGGGCTAATGTTGGATTTGTGACCTTGGACTGGACTGGACTGGGTTGGGATACTTTCTCAATGTTCCACTCCTCTTGTATATAAACCTTTCCCTTATATCCATATGCATGTTTATGAATTTGTTTCTCTAATCTACCTGGACTAACATACACTGTGAAGGTGGGCATGGTTTCATGCAGCAGTGCACAGGGCCACTATCGGGTGGAACAGCTCAGTGGGACCAAACAGCATTGACAACCATAGATAGAGGGCTTTTAATGAAGGCAACACTTCTGGGTTCTCTCTGGTTGCCTTTTTTCTAGCAGTTTAATTGGCTTAGCCTCTTCCTAGTTCTCTCCTAGGCTCCACCTACCTGCAGAGAGGGAATATTACCATCTGTTTGGTGGTATGGGCCCCCCAGGGGGGGAGGCCTGTGGGCTCAGCTGTGCCAGGACACCAGCAGATGTCTTCTTCATTCCGGGAGACCACATGAGGAAGCCCACTTTTCCTGCACCTCACTCCCATCGGCAGTGCTTTATTTAACAACACCAAAGGTGACTTTACATGTGGACATCTCCAGATGAAATACACAGAAATCAAATGGACTACATTTATGAGAAGAGACCACGGAGAAGCCCAATATCAACAGCTAACCTAGGTCAGGGGTTGACTGTGGAAACAAACCATCCATTGCTCATACGCAAGATGAAGTTGGAGAAGATCAAAACAAGACCACTCGACCCCAAATAGGACCTTACGTCTATCCCACCCAAATTTTGAAAACCTCTCCAAGACTGGATTTGATGCCTTAAAGGTGAATGCCAGCAGACCGGATGAGCTGTGGGAGAACATCGAGAACATCCTTCATGAAGAAAGCAAAAGGGCACTCAAAAGACAGGCAAGCTCAAAGTGGATGTCAGAAGAGACCCTGGTACTTGCTCGTCATCGTAGAGCAGCTAAAGCAGATGGAAGAAATGATGGTGTGAGAGTGAACGGAACACTTCAAGCGAGCTCAAGAGGACAAATTAAAATACTACGATGGAATGTGCAAAGACCCAGAGTTAGCAAACCGAAAGAGAGGGACGTGCTCAGCATATCTTAAGCTGAAAGACCTCAAGAAAAAATTCAAGCCTTGGGTTGTAATCTTGAAAGATTCTATGAGCAAAATATCGAATGCCGTAGGAAGCACCAAAAGAAGATGGAAAGACGGCAGAGTCATTGTATCAAGAAGAGCTAGTTGCTAGTCCGCCATTTCAGAAGGTAGCATATGAATGAGGATCAACGGTGCTGAAGGAAGGAGTTCAACCCGCACTGAAAGCATGAGCCAAAAACAAAGCTTCAGGAATTGATGGAATACCCATCGAAATGTTTCCACAAGCTGATGAAGCACTTACTCAGGTATGCCAGGAATTTGGAAGGACAGTTGCTTGCTTGACTGACTGATCTCTGAAGAGATCCGTATTTGTATCAATTCCAAAGCAAGGTGACCCATTCAAACTATTGAATGATATCATTGACATCACATGCAAGTAAAACTTTGCTGAAGATCATCCAACAACAGTTGCAGCAGTACATTAGCAGGTACCTTCCTGAGGTTCTGACTGGATTCAGAAGAGGAATAAGGACTAGCATTGTTGATGTCACGGGGATCTTGGCTGAAAGCAGAGAGTATAAAAAGAAGTTTAGTTGTGTTTATTGACTCTGCAGAGGCATATGACTGTGTGGCTCATAATAAACTATGGAAGAACTTGAGAAGAATAGGAATTCCAGAGCCCTTCACTGTGCCCATGTAGAGCCTCTACCTAGATCCAGAGGTAAGCATGTGAACAGAACAAGGGAATTCTGCATAGCTTAAAATCAAGAGAGGTGTGCATTAATTTTTTATCCATCTGTATGCTGAGCAAATCATCAGAGAAGCTGTATTAGATGAAGAAGAATGTGGCCTTGGCATTGACAGAAAGCTTTTAACAACCTGAGATGTGCAGACGAGGCAAACTTGCTAGCTGAAAGTGAGGAGGACTTGAAACATTTGCTGGTGAAGGTCATGGCTTGCAGCTTTCAGCATGGATTACAGCTCAATGCAAAGACACTAAAAGCTCTCACAACTGGACAAATAGGTCACATCATGATAACTGGGGAAAAGAGGAAAGTGTCAAGGATTTCTTCTTGCTTGGTTCCACAGTCAACATTCCTGGAAGCAGCAGTCAAGGGGTCAAAGGACACAGTGCACTGGGTAAACGGGTCGCATAAGACTTCTTTATGGTGTTGAAAAGCAACGATGCTACTTTGAATATGAAGGTGCACCTGACCCAAGCCGTGATGTGTCCAATGGTCTCACGTGCACGGGAAAGTTGGACCTTGAGTAAGGAAGATTAGAGAAACATCCCTGCACTGGAAACACGGGTTGGTGCAGAATATTGAAAGTATGGTGGACTTGCCAAAGAACAAGCAGATCCGTCTTGGAAGAAGGCCCCCGGTAGAGCTTCTTTAACTCAAGGATGGTGAGAATTTGTATCATGGGCCTTGGACAGGTATAGGAAGAGACCAGCCCCTGCAGAAGTACGTCATGCTGGGTAAAGTGGAGGGGCAATGAAAAAGGAAGATTTCAACAAGATGGACCGACACAGTGGCCTCAACAATGCGTTCAGGCATAATGATTGTGAGGATGCTGCAGAACTGGGGCTGTTTTGTTCTGTTGTCTGAGCTGTGGCTGACTCGGTGGCACCTCGCAATAACAACAGGTAGTGTAAAGGTTCTTCTTCTCAGCTGCTAACAGAAAGGCCCTCGGAAGAAAGACCTGGCAATCCACTTTAAAAGAGCAAGCATGGAATGCGTGCTCATGGGAGTGCAGGTCTACCCTGACGTGTTTGGGAATCAGAGGTGACTCAGTGACAGCATTTATTTCCCCACTCCCACATGCTGCCCTCGCTGGCCTGTGTCACCTTTGTCTGGTTCCCTCCATGGTGGTTTGATGACTTCCATAAAACCCACACCGCCTTATCTTTTTTTGTGTATGTAGGGCATCACTACCCTGGTGGGAGTAGGAAGTCCAGCCTTGCTCCTGGAGAGCTGCTGCTGAATTTGAACTGTCAACCCTGTGGGCCGCAGTCCCGCACACAACCACTGTGCCACCAGGGCTCAGCTTCACCCCCTTATCTTTTATCAACTTTCTTTGCCTCCTAAGATGGGGACACAGTGAAGGGTGGCCAAGTGGGTTTCAAGTGCTGGTGACCCCATGTGACATTGCGCAACTGCTTGAGGGGTTTTCTGGGCAGTCCTCTTCATGGGAGCAGGTCACCAGGCCTTTCTCCCTAGGGACTGCTGGGTAGGTTTGAGCACCAACATTTGGACTCACACCCAATCACATGACTGCTGTGCCACACGGGCTCCTTAGATAAGGGAAGCTGGATGGTAGATCCTCACTGGTTTGAAGAAGGTCAAGTCAATGACCTTCACAGTGCCTTAAGGCAGTGTGTGATGTTCAGTAGATACTGGTTGACACCTTCGGGGAGGCGATGCTTAGGTTTGTCCACACTGGTCTCTGGTGGGCGTTGGCTGTGACGCTAATGGATGTGGGTGATGCGTTGGTGTCAGGTACAGCTGTGCCCACAGGCACCTGGGGACTTTCCCAGTGCTTAATGACAGGTGCTGTTCGTGACTTCACACACACGCCCAAGTCCAAATGACTTTCAATTGGGGTCAGAGGTCCTCTTGAAAGTTTGTTTCTGTTCTTTCCTGAGAAGTCCCCGAGGCTTCCCTTAGGTTGCTGTGGCAATAAAAAGGCTGTTTGCTAGATGAGGAAGCGAGCTGCAAAGTAGGAGGCGGAGTTAATGATTAAACTTACCAAAAGGATGGCGCTGACCTAGGCTGTAGAAGTCAACACACCTTTCCCAGGAGGCTTGCCAGCAGCATGAGGTCACCACTTCTCCTAAGGGTTTTCCAGTGACACTGGGCGGTGTCGGGGAGCCCCTGATTGGCCTATTGGAGGGTTGCAGCAGAGCTGTGACTGCGGAATGACCAGACGGCACTCTTGGAGAATTTTATTAGCAGGCCAGCCAGAAGAGCTAGCCTTCCTGACGATCTGGACCCCCAATGCTGGATGGGCATAGTAGCTTTTTATACTCTTATCTTCATGTGTAAGTTCACAGAGGCAAGCAAGGTCACGAAAAAAAGCAGGGTCGCAGAAGCAGGATAGGCAGGGATTTCTAGGGCAGACAGGATCCTTTGTAAGGGGCTGGGGGTGGGACGGATGTGTTCCAGGAATGAGGCAGTACGTGGGGGAAGGTAAGGCATTGGGATCCTTTCCCAAAGGTTAAAATTCCCCATTAGGCATTTCCTTACACCCAGATATAAGAGAGTAGAAGAAGGAAGCGCAGGTACCTGAGTCAGATGGGGTGAGCTCTGAGCTCCCTGCTGCTGTGCGACCTTAGACCCTTTGCTTAACCTCTCTGAGCTCTGCTGTTCCCATCTGTCAAACGGGAACGGCTAACACCACGCAAGTTAGTCTCAGGATCAAGGAAGATAGCAAGCTTAGCTCAGAATCTAAAGCAGCATTTCCCCAAATGGACAATAGCTCCCCTTGAGACAGCCAAGGGGCTACAAAAGCAGATGCTTACATGAAATAAAAAATCCTGGATTGTAGGCGATCATTCGGGAGAAAGATGAGGTGGTCTCTTCCTGTAAGGAGTTTCCCAGAAACCCACAGGGGCAGTTCTACGGCAGGGAGCTTGTTTGTTTGAACAGGCTATCGCACAAACGTTTTTAATCACAGGGGTGGGGTGGGGGTGTGTGGGGGGTGGATGGGGGTGGGGTGGGGCCGGGGGTGGGGTGGGGCAGAGGATGTCAGATAATTAACTTTTATCTGAAAAAGGGTGGTAGGTCAAAATAACGTTGGCAACAGATGATCTAGACCTGCGGTTCTCAACCCGTGGGTTATGACCCCTTTGGGGATTGAATGGTTCATAACAGTAACAAAATTACAGTGATGAAATAGTAATGCAAATAATTTTATGGTGGGGGGGACACCACAACACGAGGGAAGAACTGTATGAAAGGGTCAGGTGCAGCATTAGGAAGAGAACCGCTGCTCTAGACCATGCCTGGCTGGCAGTCCCGAAATGTGAGAACTCTTCTCTTAGAATCTATCCTGACGGCTTTCAGATACATCTAACAGACAAAGCCAGCTGCCCGCCTATTGCATTGCGGATACGTGATTCTGTCACTGAC
Organism: Nesogale talazaci; assembly: GCA_004026705.1. Taxonomy (NCBI): domain Eukaryota; kingdom Metazoa; phylum Chordata; class Mammalia; order Afrosoricida; family Tenrecidae; genus Nesogale; species Nesogale talazaci. The sequence goes on along the minus strand of PVJH01010304.1, from coordinate 47,465 downwards.
AGAGAGAACACTTGCCCAAACGCCCTTGTCCCTGCAGGACCCCCACCTTGAGCAAATCCCCCTTTGCTCGGCGAGCATCTGCGTTGGACTTCCGTCATCTAGACAGGAGTCTTGTCTTGAGCAATGAGGTGCATCTTGTTTTTTAATGTTTCATTTTTTAAGTCTTAGTATAGTGTCTTTGCATATAAGCAATGCTTAGTACAGAGGGATCAATTCAATATTTTACCTACCTTTTTCTCCTTAAAAATTGATCCAGACATCCCCTCACAGAGGGGTCACAGGGAAGAAATGAGTCAGGGGACAGTATAGCACCGATGAAACATACAAATTTCCTCTAGCTCTTTGGAGCTTCCTTCCCCCATTATCATGACCTCAATTCTCCTTTACAAATCACATTAGACCAGAGCGTGCACACTGCTACAGACGAGAGCCAGCAACACATGGAATCCAGGATAGATAAACCACCCCCAGGGCCAACAAGGAGAGTGGAGATACCAGGAGGATTGGGGAGCATGGGGAGAGAAAGGGGAAATTGATCACAAGGTTCAATCTAGAGCCCCCTTTTAGGGGGATAATAATGGAAAAGTGGGTGAGGGGTGACGGAGGATGACGTAAAATATGAAAGTAGGGCTGAGCCCTGGTGGCGTAGTGGTTGTGTGTGGGACTGCGGCTCACTGGCTTGGCGGTTCAAATCCAACAGCAGCTCTCCAGGAGCAACGCTGGGCTTCCTACTCCCACAAGAGGGCAGTGATTCTCCCCCACCAATAAAATAAAATAAAATATGAAAATAATAATCTACAACATCAAGGTTTATGAGTGTGATAGGTAGGTTTATTGTGCCAACATGGCCTATGAACACATGTGGGTTTAACTGAAGGGTGAAGAGATAAATTTATTTCTCTTGCTCTTAGATCTTCGGAACAGTGTGCAGCTGCCTTCCTTGTTCTGTGCCTCTATTAGCAAGTTATACTACCTGTGGGATCACCTAATCCATGGACTGTGTTGCTGTAAGCTGAGGTTTCTTCAAGCCCTGCTTCGCCACACTACTAGAATATACCTCTCTTGAGCAGGGGGCTGTCGGACCCTAGCATCTGGCTGACTGTTGGTGACCTGCCTCGCTGTTTGCTGTTTGTGGCTGGATAGCCTGACTTGCTCTACTGAGGACTACTCGGCGGCCCTCACAACTCGAAGGACTGCCAGTGTAGTAGCTGTCTCACAGAAGTGAGTTGCAGTGAGCTATTTGTACTGCTTTACAGATCAATTAATTGTTTATTTTTTGTGTTATCTATCGATCTATCTAAATTATTAGCGTTCTGGTATTGTTTGCCTCACATAACGATGGAGGGTGGGTAGAGGAGGGAGGGAGAAGAAATGGGCAGCTGCTATCAGGGGCTCAAGTTGGAAGAGAATGCTTTGAAAACGATGATGGCTGCATATGTGCAAACGTGGATGCCATACTAGAGGAATGTACAGATTATGATAAGAGATATAAGAGCACCTAATAAGAATGAGAAAAAAATTGCTGCAGAGCAAGGAGGTGGTTACCTCCCACTCCAGGAGCCATGAAGTAGTTAACTCCCAAATTGTGCCCTGTGGACCCTTTATCTGTATAGCCGGTGCCACCCCATCCCCCACCCCCATGACTCACGCTTCCAAAGGAGGCTAGTGCTCTTATATGGAGCACTTCCTAGGCTAACTATTTATTCCCAGGGGCCTGCCACCTCCCCAAGCATTTTTGGAATTCCTGCTCCAGAGGTTGAGTGGTGAATCTTCCCACCCTTTGGACACAATGACCATTGTTTTCTTGTCAAAGTTGGGTAGGTTTGGCCACTCAGAGGCTGGAGGAGTCGTGGGAAGGGGTGCCCACTTACAGTTAACATTTAATCAGACAGTCCTGATGTTTCAGGGCTTTAGAGTCACTGTCTTATTTTCGTCCTTTTTAGACTACTTACCTCTGGGAGGCAGGGGCATTTTGGGCCCCTGAAATGGACACCCGGAGCGCGAAAAGTGCGGGGGCTCCATGGCTTTCTCCTCAGCCCTAAGCTAGGGATAAGAAGCCCTGGTGGGGTCAAGGTTAGGACGTTGGCAGATAACAGAGAAGTTGGTAGTTCAAACACACTCAGTGGCTCCTGGGAGAAAACAGATAGCAATTTGCTCTTGTAAGATTCCTGTCCAAGAAACTTTAGGTTATTTTTTACCCTTTAGAGTCACTGTGAGTTGAAAAAAACTCAAATCAACAACACCATCAACAAGCTGGCACTGCAGAACAGAGACACTTGAATGACCCTCTGTACCCCAGCAGGGATAATAGCCATGGCTGCTTTAGCTAAAGCCAAGAACAGTGCCATGTGAACAAGGGGTATATGGAGGATGGCAGGATGGATGGCTGAGGAACAGATACATGCCCCCAGCACCCAGGTGAACACCCCCTCCCTCACCCCCTTCATGTGCATGTTCACCCTCTACCCCCCGAAGAACTCAGAGATGGGAGGGGCAGGCCTTACAGGTGGGGGAGTGAGGCTCACTAAAACCCCAACTGGGAGGAGCTTCTATGCCTCCCTTTTCCCCACCTTATATACATACAAAATGTTTGTTGACTGTACGGGGAGTTCAAGTTCATGGTACAGGACTTGGAAAATAGAGACATGGATGAAGAAAATGATCATCTATAATGGCCCCACCCCCACCTCCCCCAAGATTTCAGGCCTTGCTGAGACAAGGCAGGAGTAGAGATCAGCCTACAGGGGTTTCTTAAGAACCCCCCTCCTGCCCACCTGCCCACTCCTCTCCAGCTTTGGCTCTGAGGGAGGCCCTCAGCTGGGACATTCCCTTGTGGCCTTCTCAGGCAGCTATATAAAGGTCTGTCCTTCTAGGGCCTGGATCAAAATGTTCCTTATCTCCTGGCACCAGGGCTTTGATAATTGGCCAGGTTGGCAGGCTCTCAGATCCGCCAGGGGCTCTGGCTGCTGGTCTCGGGGCCTGCAGCCCCATGCGGCTCCCACTGACACTTGGCCAACGGCACTAACGGAAACCTCAAACACGGGAAGTTGTTTGTTTGTTTCATTAGAGGGCAGTTGCCAGACAGCTGGGATGAACCTAATGGGCTTGGCTTGGGTGCCGGGTGTGTCTGGCACGCGCTGGCCCCGTGGTCAGTGCCGATGGACCGTCACAAGCCATGATGCCCCCGTGCAGAAGCAGCTGTGCTGCCTGCTGCTCTCTCAGCTCCCGCCCTGGCTTCATTAGCGCTTGGCTCCGGGCGTCTTCATCCATATGGCTTCTCCAGGCAGAGGCCTGACGTGGCTGTGGGGTGGAAGGCAAACTGCTGGGCTTCCGTTCCAGAATTTCAGGCTGGACATCTCCCTAATTGGGAATGGCCAGCAGTAGACAGACTCCCTCAGTCTGGAAAGTAAGTTTGTCCACGGGACGCAGAGCCCCTGTTACCATGGAGGGGAGAGGAGAGAGGCAGGGGGGCGGCTCCCTCTGAGAGCAGGTGAGGCTCTTAAGCACGCCTTTGGTTGCTCTGAGCCTTGATGTGATCATCGGTAGAATGAGAGGCTTGAAGCCCGCCCCTCAGACTCGATGCACTGTAAGATGATGCCTGTGGAAAGACTGGATTCCATGGTTTCTTTCCCAGGCATTAGAGTGATTGCTAATAGCCATGTCATTTTTTATTGAATTGGGGATTTCCATGACATAAAACGTATATAAAAATATAAAATTATGAGGTCCCATGCATTTCATCTCTCCTCAGGAAAGCCCCATTTTTATTCACTTCTAGTTTGTCCTTCTGACTTTATTATTATTATTTTTCTTCCTTAATCTATTTTATTTGTTTATTTAAAAAATCATTTTATTGGGGCTTGTACATCCCTTATTGCAATCCATACATACATCTACTGTGCCAAGCACCTTCACATGCCTGCTGCTGTCATCATTCTCCAAATATCTGCTTTTCCACTTGAGCCCTTGATATCAGCTGTTCATCCTTTCCTCTCCCTCCCTGCTCTCTCCTTTCCCACTAACCCTCAATACTTTATAAATTCTTATTATTTTGACATATCTTACACAGCTCGATGTCTCCCCTCGCCCACTCCTCCAATGTCTGTCCTCCAGACAGGAGGTCATGTGTAGATCCTTGTAGTTGGCTCCCTCTCTCCACCCCACCTTCCCTCCACCTGTCCGATAACTCCACTCTCACCACTGGTCCTGAGGGGTTCATCCCTCCTGGGTGCCCTGTGTTGCCAGTTCCCGTCTGTACTAGTGTTCCTCTTCCAGTCTAGCTGGATTTGTAGAGTAGAATTGGGATCATGATAGTTTGGGGAGAGGAAGTCTTTAAGAACTAGAGACTGAGCTGAGCCCCAGTGGTGTAGTGGTTGTATGCGGGACTGCGGCCCACAGGGTTGGTGGTTCAAATCCAGCAGCAGCTCTCCAGGAGCAAGGCTGGGCCTCCTACCCACCCCCCCCCCCCCCCCCCCCCCCCCCCCCCCCCCCCCCCCCCCCCCCCCCCCCCCCCCCCCCCCCCCCGGCCCTGACACACACACAAAGGAGCTAGAGGAAAGTTGTATGTTTCATCACTTCACTGCACCCTGACTGGCCTGTGTGGGATGAAGACAGGACTTTTCCACACTTACATTCTTCAAAATATTAAGCAACTTATTTGCCAGCATTTGAAGCTGACTAAGTTAGCTATTCCCCCTGAAGCTCCCAGTTATCTGAGACCTTTGTGTCACTCATGATAGAGCTGACTCCCCTGCTGTTAGGACGATGGTTTGCTTCCCTGGAAGCTTGTGGATGGGATTCAAGGGCCATTGTCAATGACTCCTAACCAGACAGACCTGTTCATCGACCCCCGGGAGTCTGAGGTCTTCCCTTATCACATCCCTCTCGCCTTAGTCCGGTAGACATCCCTAAGTCATTAAGACAACCCCCTCTTGTGACATGTTCTCACTGGTGGCAGGAGGACTTATAAGTCCCCCGTTAAGATTATTATTATTATTATTTTTTGGCATCACTGCCCTCTGGTGGTCGTGGCAGCTACCCAGTCTTGCTCCTGAAGAGCTGCTGCTGGATTTGAACCACCAAGCCAGTGGGCCGCAGTCCCACACTCAACCACTACACTGCCAGGGCTCAGCCCCCATAAGATTATTTAAGAGGTAAAAATTAATGTTCGCCACTCTTGCTCCTGCCTCCCTTCTGCCCCTGAGCACCTGATGCTCCTGGCTCCTCTCCCTCATCATGTAATCCCTCTCCTGCCTTTCTCTCTACGCGGACCCCTAAAGGGGGTGGAGGTGAGCATGTTACCCTGATGTGATATGAAATGTGCTTACTCTTATTGTTCCTCTTTCTCTCATGATCTCTATATCCTTATTGTAATAACTAATAATTGGCTGAGCCCCGGTAGCGTAGTGGTTATGCGCGTGACTGTGGCTCACTGGGATGGAGGTTCAATTTCAGCTCCACAGGAGCAAAGGCTGGGCCTCCTACTCCCACCACCAGAGGGCAATGATGCCTAAAAAAAAATATTGCTGTGCAACTGCCTATTGAACCTGTGATGTATGTATCAGAAGCTGGCCACTTCTGATAGACCCGTCTCCTCCCTGCTACCCTTTCATAAGGGGATGTCCAATTGCTCACCAAATGTTCCTTGGGTCCTCACCCTGCACTCCCCCTCATTTCCAAAAAGGTGAAATGTTGATAGATGACAAACCTCATTCAGGATGTCTGTCAACTTCCCAAACTGATGAAAATGTCAGCAAAATCCGTGCACCTGTGCTCGAAGACCAACCACGATGGACCATTGAACAGATGGGGATGTTAACTGAACTACTTGGATCTTGGAGCTCAGTTCAGCGAATTTTATGGAAGATTTCGGAATAAGAGGGGACGCTGTGAAATTTGTGCCTCCAGTTCTGACTGACTAGTAAAAAGGACGTAGACTAGAAACATGCCATACTTTGAAAGAACAGCTCCAAATCGGCCCGGATTTTTTTCCCCCTAAGATCATTACTGATGGCAAGACATTGCGCTCTTCTTATGACCCCCCCAAAGTAAACATCAATCAAGTCATTGGAAGATCCCATTGTCACCTCACCCCAAAAAGCTCATCAAGTGAAATCAAAGGTCAAGATGATGCTGATTTTTGTTTTATATGAGGGGGACAGTGCATCATTCCACCAGGTCAGACTGTTAATCAAACTTTCTATTTAGAGCAGTGGTTCTCAACCTTCCTTTAATATAGTTCCTCATTGCTACTTCATGACTGTGATTTTGCTACTGTTATGAATTGGGCTACTCCTGTGAAAGGGGGTTGCGACCCACAGGTTGAGAACCCCTGATTTAGAGGCTCTGAAGAGATTGCCTAACTGTGTGACACAAAGGCCTGATTTGGGGCAGATGGGGACTGGTTTTGCCACCATGACAAGCACCTACCTGCTCACGCAGCCGTCTCAGTGTGCCAGTTTTGGGCAAAAAACAGCATCCCTCTCTTGCCCCACACACATTACTCACTTGACCTTATTCTGTGTAACTTTTTTTGTTGTTTTGTTTCTGTGAATGTAGAGGGACATGAAAGGACAGCAATTTGACGACCTAAAGGAAGTGAAGAAAACACAAGGGAGTTGCTGTCAGCCATCCACACTGATGAATTATAAAAATGTTTCCAAGAATGGAATCACGGATATGGCAAATGTACTAAGTGTCATGGAGAGTACTTTGAAGGTGAGGTGGCTGTTTTGTAAGCAAGCCAAGAAGGAAAAAGAGAGAATGCAGGACTACACCCCGTACAGGCTCACCAAGCCCTGAGGAGGAGGCCCCTGCACGAGCTGCTCAGGTACACAGAGGACTGACAACAGCTCCGGACGTGATGTGCCCTTGCTAGTTACAATACTGGGGACACAGCAGGGAGCGAGTCTGGTCTGACACCCCCCCCCCCCCAAACACACACACACACAGAAGAGGTGAGCAAAGAAGGGGCCATAACAGAGCAGCAACGGGAGCAAAGCCAAGCACAGAGCCCCTGAGGAGTCCCCAAAGATAGACTTCAGGTCAGGAGGGGCAGTTCCTGAAACCTCTCAGGTCCAGTGGGGAGATAGTCATAAAGGTCAGAAGACAGATCTGCAATTATGTTTCCTTTTTCAGGGTTTTTTGGCTAGTTTTTTCCCCCTCTCTGTCTTTTTGTTTAATCATTCGTTTTCTTTTTGCTTCCATTATTGTTATTTTGCCTACCTATATAAAATAGACATGGGACGCAGGCCCAAGGAGGAGAAAGCAACAGGACTGATGGTTCCAGAGGGACTTGGGGAGGAGGAGGGAGAAGGGAGCAGTGAGCAAACAATGCCATAGACAGGGGGAACAAGTAGGGGATTAAAATTAACAAGGAGGAGGATGCAGAGATCCTAGGGGTGTTGGAGCAACAGCAGTCTAGCTGAGAGGAATTACTAAGAGACAGAGAAGGGTTAGCATAATAATGGGACAGGAGGAAGGTAAAAGGAAACAAAGATCTAGGAAGCAAAGCTATTGATAGAGGCATAAACATAGATGTGTATGTATGCAGACAGTAATTCATAAAAATAGAAGTATTGGCCTATGTACACATATTTATATATTTCTCAATACATTGAGAAAGTAGATGAATTTTAGGACTCTGTGCAAGCCTTCCCTCACTGCAAAAACACTTTGTTTTAACAACCTGGCATTCTGTGATGCTTACCCTCCTGACATGATCACTGAAGACAAGACTAATGTATAAGCAAATGTGGTAGAGAAAGCTGATGGTTCCCAGCTATCAAAAGATATAGCATCTTGAGTCTTAAAGGCTTGAAGTTAAACAAGTGGCCATCTAGCAGAGAAGCAGCAAAGCCCACATGGAAGAAACACACTAGCCTGTGTGGTCACTAGGTATTGATGGGATCAGGTTTAGACATCATACCCCAAACAAACAAACAACAAAAAAACATATTGTGGAGAAAGAGGAGGGTTGGAGCAGAGACCTGAAACCCATCTGTAGATAATAGGACATCCCCTCACAGAAAGTCACAAGAAAGGAATGCGTCAACCAGGCACAGTAGAGCATGGATGAAGCACACAGTATTCTGCTGATTCTTTGAGGGTTCCTCACTCCTCACTATCATGACCTCAGTCCTGCCTTTCCATCTGGCTAGCATGTACATTGGCACAGATAATTGCTCATCACAAATGGAATCCAGGTCAAATAAACCCCTTAGAGACAGAAATGGGAGGAGCAAAGCCAGGAGGGTAGGTGGAAGGTGGGGAAGAAGGGGAGGAAGGGGGAACACATACCCTCCCTCTCTCCTAGGGGGATGAACAACAGAAATGTGGGTGAAGGGAGACAGCAAACAGTGTAAGATATGAAGATAATGATACTTCATAATTTATCAGGGGGTTACATGGTGGTGGGAGGGGAAAAAAGAGGAGTTGATTCCAAGGGCTCAAATAAAAAGCAAATGCTTAGAAAATGATGATGGCAATATATGTACAGATATGCTTGATACAATTGTATGGATCATTAAAATGCTGTAAGATCTTTAAAAAATTAGATACATAACTTTGGGGGAAAAAAACCTTTGTTGGGGGTTGCCTTTAGTATGTACCATATTTGTGTGTGTGTGGGTGTGTGTGGCATCACTGCCCTGGTGGAAGCAGCTCCTGGAGAGCTGCTTCTGGATTTGAACCGTCAACCCAGTGGACTGCAGGACAACCACTATGCCTGTACCACATTTTTTAAAAGCTTCATTTGTTGGTGGTTATTTTGGTTGTTCCCACCTTTGGATTGTTGTGAATAACATTGTAATTAACCCTGATGGACAGTTCTGCAAGACTCTGTTTTTGGGTATACCCCCAGGGGTGGATGGCTGGGCCATCCTCTGTTGGTTAGTTCTGTTTTTCGCTTTCTGGGCAACAAAAATACTGTTTTTCACAATAATTGGTGGCATCAGTTTGTATTCCCATCAGCAATGGATAAGAGTTTCAATTTCTCCACATCCTTGCCAGTGTTTATTTTCTATTTGTTTGCTTATCTATCTATCTATCATCTATCTACCTACCTATGTACCTATCTGAGCTGATCTAAGTGGGAGTGACATAGTGTCTCACTGTGCTTGTAATTTTCATCCTTTTTTAAAACAAATTTTATTATTCATCTTATTGGGGTTTTTTACAAATCTTATAACAATCCATCATTCAATTGTATGAAGCATACTGGCACATATGTTGCCATTGGCATTTCCAAAACATTTTCTTTCTACTTGTGCCCTTGGTATTGACTGATTTTCATCTTTCAGATGGCAATGACATGAATATATTGCCATGTGGTCTGTGGCATTTGGCTGTCATCTTTGGTGAGTTTTGTCCTTTCTATGATTGGTTTACTCGCCTTTTTGTTGCTAAATTCTTGATGTTCTATATATATCTTGGTTATCAGGTTCTTTTTGTGTTTAAGACTCTTAAAGATACTCTTCTAGTGATTCGCAATATTATTATTGATGGCCATCTGGAGGAGAGAGAGCTGATGGCTACTTTGTTCCCTTTTAGATCCCAGACAACCAAAAAGCAGCTCATGATCCACCTTTTAAATCACCCCTCTAGACAGGGAAGTGCATGCTCCTGTTGATAATTGAACCCATTTTTCCATGTTCTGAGAAAATAGTTTAGAAGCCATTTCTGAGCTCTGAGGGCACAGATCCTGATTTGTCTGTGAATTGCTCATGTGCAGGCCAGATAGACCATGTATGAAAGGACAGGTAGTTTCACAATGGTGCTTCAAAAGGTTTATGAGAAAAAGGAGTAAAAAAAGAAACAAGTGAAAAAAAACAAGATAAGGTCTGAGCCCCGGTGGCGTAGTGGTTGTTTGCGGGACTGTGGCCCACTGGGATGGAGGTTCAATTCCAGCTCCACAGGAGCAAAGGTTGGGCTTCCTACTCCCACCACTAGAGGGCAGTGATGCCCCCCCCCCCAAAAAACCAAAAAACTAAAAAACCAAAACAAAACAAAAGGTAAAATGTTGGATTCACTAATATTTCACTTGTATTAGTCAGGTTGACTAGAGAAACACATCCAGGGAGACTCATGTATGTACGAGAAAGAGCTTTATATAAGAGTAATTGTATATTAAGAAAACATCCCAGCCCAGTTGAGATCAAATCCATCAGTCTGATATTAGCCCATATGTCTGAGACCAGTCCATGAATTCCTCTTCAGGCTCAGGCAGCACATGCAATGACACGGAATGCAGGAAGATCACAGGCCGGTGGGTGGAAAGTCTCGTGGACACAGTGGTGGTGGGAGCATCTCAACGCTGGCGTGGGTCTCCAGATGGGTCCTCCAGCTTCAGGGCTCTGGCTCCATTAGCTTAGGTCCATGTGTCTTGTCAGCAGGAAGACAAAACAAAGTGTCTTTCTGTATCTGGCCTCCAGGGAGCTATTTGTCTCTGTGGCTCCTCCAAATGAGGTCATCAAGCTGTGGCCTGATTGACAGGGTAGACTCCACCTCCGATGCAAGTTGACAGGAGATTATGTAACTGCCACAGCACTGATTTGCCAAAGGCAAAATGTTTCACATTTCTTTAAAAATAACTGTTAAGCCAATACCATTGAGTTTTGGATGACAAGATAATTTTCAATAAACTTTTATTTGTCCTAAGGGAAAAAAAGATAATGGAATTGTCTCAGGAACTTTTAGAAACCCCCCGCCCCCATCCTTATTTCTGGGCCAAACTTTAGTAGCCAATATTCCTGCTGTAAGCCACTTCAAGATGGAATGACCATCTAGAAAATAACCAAAATGAAAGTATTACTTATCAATTTTTTTTTTTTTTGGGCATCACTGCTCTCCGGTGGTGGGAGTAGGAGGCCCAGCCCCACTGCTGGAATTGAACCTCTGTCCCAGTGGACTGCAGTCCCGTGCACAACCACTATGCTACTGGGGCTCTTACTTATCAAATCTTATGAGGCGCAGTTAATGCAATACTGGGAGGGGTGTGGGGTGGGAGTGGGGGGAGGCATAGTCTTATAATGAATTAATTGAAAAATTAAGCAAGAATGAAAATAATGAAATAAGCATTTCACAGAAATAAGGGCCAACATGAAAGCAATAAGCCTTAGGAAGAGAAGGAAGAAGGGAGAATTCAATGTTAAAAAACTCACTGTTAAAACAGAATTCAGTGACTCATGAAACAGAAATGTTAGGATGAACACGAAATTGGAAAGATGACTCAGGAGAAAAACACCTCACTAAGTTGACCGTGAAGCTTATGGAGAAAAAAAAGGGAGAAAGCACAAGAAATGCACAGGTGAAGCGAATGGAAGGACTCCTTAGAGCCTATGGTTGCGGCCTGTGAACTGTGCATGCCATTCATGTGTGGACTCCCCACCGTTGATGTTGCGATGACCAACCCTTGGCTGTACGTAAGGTTGTGATGAGTCAGAGTCAAAGGAGGGCACCTCCCAATAGTAGCTGGGGTGAGACCAAGCGTCAGGATCTGCTTAAAACACCTGCACGTGAGCAATGCTTTTCTCCAGGACTCTTCTCACACAGAGAGGAGGCTACTGAGCGCCACACAGGTTTGAGTGGATACTGGTGCATAATGATGCAAGATCTATGGATTATAGAGTGACAATCATTACAATCATGCAGGACACCTGGAAGTTGAAATAGAATAGGAAGTCCAGGAATAGACTGAAGTTTATTGGGAATTTAACTTATGATAATGATGGCATTTCAAATTAGTGAAGGCAAAAGGTGAATTAATCAATAAAATGGTACGTAGGCAACTGGGTAGCCATCTGGAAAAAAATGAAGTTGGATCCATACCTCACTTCTTATTCTCATGTAGTCACCAGGAGAAGCCAGAGTTTTAACAATTTTTAGATGCTAGTAGAGACAACAGGAGATGAAGTAATCTAATGACCATGTTAGATGGAGAAGAATGGTACAAAGTTCAAAAGCCATGAAGAAACAAAATGCTAGCTCTTATCGTTAAAAACGTAGAAGTTCCTATAGGAAAAGAATGACATCTAGGGGCTCAGGGGGAGGAGATGAGCCAGTCAGGCTGCCGGGGCAATGATGACACATATAATTGTCCTCTAGCTCTTCACACTTGATCTTAGCCAAAAGGCTGAGAAGCGATGTGTCCTCTAGCTTTTAAGTACTCCCCCCACTATCATGATCCCAATTCTACCTTATAAATCCAGCTAGATCAGAGGAAGTGCACTGGTACAGTTAGGAACTGGAAACACAGGGAATCCAGGACAGAGGATCCCTTCAGGACCAGTGGTGAGAGTGGTGATACCAGGAGGGTAGAGGGAAGGTGGAGTAGAAAGGGGGAACTGATTATAATGAGCTACATATAACCTCCTCACTGGGGGATGGATAACAGAAAAGTGGGTGAAGGGAAATGTCGGATAGTGTAAAATATGACAAAATAATAATTTATAAATGATCAAGTGTTCATGAGAGAGGGGAGCGAGTAGGGAGGGGAAAAATGAGGAGCTGCTACTAAGGGCTCACGTAGAAAACAAATGTTTTGAGAATGATGATGGCAACAAATGTACAAATGCTCTTGACACGATGATGGATGTATATATGGATTGTGATGAGTTGTACGAGCCCCCAATAAAATGATTTTTTTTAGGCATCACTGCCCTCTGGTGGTGGGAGTAGGAGGCTCAGCCTTTGCTCCTGTGAGCTGGAATTGAATCTCCATCCCAGTGGGCCGCAGCCCCATGCACAACCACTACGCCACCGGGCTCAGCCTAAAATGATTAAAAAAAAAAAGATAAAACATCTGGGGTCTTAAAGATTTGATGATAAGCAGGTAACCATCTAGCTGGGAAGCAACAAAGCCCCCATGGAAGAAGCACACCAGTCTGTGTGATCATGAGGTGTAAAATGGCAAAGGAAAAAGAATGTCTAAGGGACTGAGCCCCGATGGTGTAGTGGTTGTGCGCGGAACTGTAGCCCACTGGGTTGGAGGTTCAAATCCAGCAGCAAGGCTGGGCCTCCTACTCCCACCACCAGAGGGCAGTGATGCCCCCCAAACATAAACAAAAACATAAAACAGAAAAAGAATGTCTAACAGTTTGAGCTACTGTATTCAGCCAAGACTCCCACATTTCCACCTCTCTGGTTTTAGCTCACAATAACCTTTGGGTGGAGGAGTTTGGCTGATTTCTGTCCTTCAGACGGGGTTCTCCAAGGCACGGGGTGGTGACCCAAGATATTATAGCTGACAAGGGCTAAGGTTGGGTGGTGGTTTTTTTCATCATTGGCCAGCAATAGCTTCTTAGAGTGTGACCTTACTTAATTTTGTTTTTAACTCTTCTTGAAAGTAGATGCAGAAAAACCCACATGGGAGGAAACATCTTTATGGACAGTCCAGTGATCACGATGACATTCTTTCAGGGGTGCAGCCATCTTCATCCTCCTTTTCTGAATTGCTTTTCTGCTTAGTCACGTGAACTCATTGCTCCAAGCTTCCCGTGTGATCTTTTGAGCTGCCATTGGCAAATTGATCCCACACAGTCTTTGCAAGAGCACATCGTTCCAGGTAAACTTTCTTTACCAGTAAGCTCATCTATTGTTTGCTCTAGCGGGGTCCTGTGTGTAGTGGGTTATGCATTTGTCTGGGAGCTGCGGGGGCAGCAGTTAGTTGCTCCTGGGAGAAAGTCCAGGCTTTGTACTCTGGTACAAAGCTACAGCCTCTGTTACAGAACTCAGGGACAGTTCTACCCTATCATGGAGGGCGCCTGTGAGTTGGTATTGACTTGTTGCTGGTGAGTGAGCTTTGAGTTGTTTCGTTTAAAGACTACAAAACAAATAAATAAAGAAGAGTACAGGGGTCAGTTTTGACTTAAGGTTTAAAGATGCTTATCAGAACAATAGTTTTGGGGGTTCTTCCAGAAAGTTTGGAGTCCACGAGAATTTGGAAATCTGTTCTTCAACCCTCCCCTTTTGATCAGGATTTTGTTGTACAGTCTTTGATTGAAATGCCGAGTCATGGTAACTGGGCACCATACATTCTCTCATACATTTTGACGATTGAACCATGAGCAGCATTCTCTATGGATAGATTGTAAACAGATGGGTTCACAGGCCTAGGCAAGTGGCATGGCAAGGCTATGTTGCACAGGTTATGGTGCAGAGTCCAGATGGCGTGCACATGTGACCTTCTGCAGGTCCTATAGCTCTAGTTTCTGAAGATGTTGTTAGGACGTTGAGTCCATTCTGACTCACAGCACCCACAGACCCCAGAAGGAAGCACTGCCGTTCCTGCACTGTCCTCCCAAGGACCAGGCTTGAGCCTGTGGTCGGAATCACCTTGTCCATCCATGTTGTCGAGGGCCGCCCTCCTTTTTGCTCCCTTTTACCCAATGTGACGTCCTTCCCCAGAGACTGGTCTCTCCTAATCACATGTTCTAAGTGCACAAGGCACAGTCTTGCTGCTCGGGTGCATTCTGGCTGAACGCCTTCCACGACAGATGTGCTTGTTCTGGCAGTATTCAGATGCCTGGATTCTTCTGGGGTTTTCCTGACCTATTGTCCAGTTCTTACTTGCATAGGAGGCGTCTGAAAATAGCCTGGCTTGAGCCAGGTGCACCTGAGTCCTCAAAGTGACCCCTTTACTTCTGCACCCTTTAAAGAGGCCCCTGCAGCAGCTTCAACCAAGACCCCCATGTCATAGTGGAATTTCTTGACTGCTGCTTCCACGGGCTTCAACTTTGGATCCAACCAAGATGAAATCCTTGACAACTCCGATCTTTTCTCCATTGATCATGTTACTTACAGGCTCAATTGCGAGAGTTTGGGTGTTCTTTACATTGAATCGTAAGCTACTGATGGCTGTAACCCTTGAAACGGGTTCTGAAAAGAGCCCTTGGATTTCTCCAGAAATTCCAAACAAGGCCTCTTCATGTTTCCAAAACAGCCAGGCAGGGGAGGTAAGACCCAAGGACTGTGGAGGGCGATAGACTCAGTGGAGCTGCTCGCTGGCATGGCACCTGAGGGAGGAGGCAGTGCTGGTGGCTCGTGGGCAGAAGGGAGCTGTGTGGGCAGTCATTTTGTAAAGACCTCTCTGGATCATCAGAGAGAGAGAGAGAGAGAGAGAGAGAGAGAGAGAGAGAGAGAGAGAGAGAAGATACCATGAGGGTAGCTGGCTGGCTGGCATCCAGGATGGGGAAGTGGGAAAGACAGAATGGGGGGGTTGTCTCTGAATTTGGGGAGCAGGCCTTGCATGGATCAAGGACACAGGAGAGTAGGTGCATTGTGTTGCTGGGTCAGTGCCTCTGGCTGTGGCCCCTCCTGGCCTTCTGAAATACACTTCCCTAAGGGCAAGTGGGGCAGTAGGCTATGGGAGAGAAAGCTTCTGAATGCCATCAGCAGGTTGCCACAGATAGATCTGTTCCCTGCCGCCCAGTGCTGGCCGCAGTGCTTCTGCAGACACACCAGGGACTGGCTGTGTGTGGCGTGTGCAGGCAGGGTCTGAGCACAGAGGATGATTTAGTTCAGTGTGTCCCAGGTGGGGGAAATAACTAGGCGTCCTCAAACTCTGGCCCGCGGGCCACATGAAGCCCACTGAGGACATTTATCCGACCCGCCGGCTGTTTTTGCTGTGCTGCCTGTGCTGCTTAGCAGCTGACTCATCCCGGACCCGCAGTGACTTTGTTCATAGTTAAAAAAAAATTTTTTTATAACTATAGTCCAGTCCTCCAATGGTCTGCGGGACAGGAAACTGGCACCCTGTTTAAAAAGTTTGAGGACCCCTGATCTAGACTCACCACCGCCGAGTCTTTTTTGACGCACAGTCACCCCATAGACAGAGAAGAGCTGTCCCTGTAGGTTTGCACAACGGCAGCTCTTCGTGGAAGTGGAAAGCCATCTCGGCCTTGGCGAGTGGCCCTGGTGTCAGATGGCTGACTGACCTTGTGGTTTGTAGCCCCAGGTGTAACTGCGGCCCTCCCAGGGCTCCTAGGAATGAGCTAGGCAGATACTACACGTTCTCATAATAATGGGCTGTGCAGGGGGCTGGAGACTGTTGAGTAATCTTTCTGTCTGAAACGGGGGCAGGAGATGAAATCACATCGGGAAGCTGCTCTCTAGACTCTCCAGGCAACGCGGCTCCAAGTGAGGGGGAGGGGGCTTAGACACCAAGGGTCCCAGAGTTGGGAGAGGGGAGCGAGCACATGGGTGCGGAGACTCCAGAAACATCTCCTTGGGGAGGTGGGCTTGATCTGGGGTCTCAGGGGAAGGAGACACCCAGTAGAGAGTAAGAAGGGAAGGCTTTCCAGGGAGGGGAAGCTGCAGAAGCAAAGGCCCAGAAGTGGCAGGTTCTGGGGTCCTGCATGGCTTGAGTGACGAGAGAGGCCAGCTCTTGGGCTCAGTGGGCAGTGCGGGCGTGGGGAGGTTGCCAAGGGCGAGAGAGAAGATTGACAGCATCTGAGGATGACTGGGGTGTGGGGGAAGGCTGAGATGAGGATGCTGGGGCCAAGACGTTGAGTTTGGGCTCCAGCGTGGGAATGGGGGAATTCATGTGGAAAAGAGAAGACCAGGGACCAGTGGGGGCACTCGGTTCCTGCTTCGTACTGGGGGCATAGTGGGGCAAGAGCAGAAGGCAGCCAGAACTGGCAACCTTCTGCTGTGCGGGGGAGAGGAGAGCTCAGCCCAGGAGGAGCCGGAGGAGATGGGGAAAGAAGAGGAGGGCTTGCGCTACGGAGGCGGGGCTTATGCAATGGGTGGCTGGGAGCCACGCACACCGCACGATGATCCAGGCAGCACATGGCATTTGAGAAGCAGACGGCTCCTCTTCCTGCGAGGCCTGCCGAGAGGAGCCTCCCAGGCACGTCGGAGCAGACTGTGAAGGACCTGCTGTCCACTCAGGGGTCAGTCCAGGGAGGGCCAGGAAGTGTCCAGCCAGGACACTGAGCTGGCCGGGGCTGGCGACGTTGGGGCTGCGTGTGGGAGGACCTATGCAGGGACACGGCCAGCCATCTGGGGGGTGCTGCTTTGTAACAGTGAAGCTGGAAGGGGGGCCTTGGTTCAGGAGTCAGGGGACAGGAGGCTGGGGGGGCCGAAAGAGAAGCTTTTGGTTGCTAAACAGAAAATCAAGATCAGCAGTTCGAACCCCCCATTAGCTCCTAGGAAGCAACGCCTGGAGGTCCACTCCCATGAAGATGCCAGCCTTGGGAATCCCGAGGGTGGGGGGATCGGGGGCAGGGCTGGGGGAGGGGAGCGGGCAATTCTATTCTGTCCAAGGTGGTGTTGTGAGTCAGATGTGACTTAACAGCAGAAGGCTGCAAGAGGGACAGAGGTGGAGAAGGCACAGCAGGAGAAGGGAGGAGGAGGGAGAATGCGGGTAGGAGTTAGAGAAAGGGAGGAGGGAAGGGGGAAGAGGTAACAGAGAATTGCTCTCTAGCTCCCAAAGAGTGAGATTTAAAAGACTCTGTGGGGAGCCCTGGTGGCGCAATCGTTGGGCTGTTAAAGACAGGGTCAGCCGTTCAAAACCACCAGCCACTCTGTGGGAGAAGCGCGGGGCTTTCTGCTCCCGTGAAGGGTGACCCTGATGGAAACTCACAGGGGCAGTCCTGCCCTGGCCTGCTGGTCTCCATCAGTCAGCACTAACGAGGTGGCAGTGGGTTTGTGTCTGAGTCAGGCTATGCAGCGAGGACCTGCTTCCTCACGCTCCGACCCAGCCCAGGCCACGAGCTTTCAAGGCTGTGCCACTAGCCGTGCCAAGGAATGAGAAGGCTGCCCTCCCCCATTCCTGGAAAAGCGCTGGTTTTGCTGACAGATGCCCAGGGCTTCCTCTTTTCGGATTTCAGAGAAGAACTCCTCTTCCTCCAAGAAATGGGAACCAGTTCTCTGTGCAGTCAGGGTCATAGACTCTGAGGTTTGCTGAGGCCACGCTCTGGCTGTGGAGAGGGGCTGGTGTGGGGCTTGTTCCCAGATGGAGGCCTGTGGAGCAGTGTCCCCCTCGGTCTCCCTCAGCTCCTGGCCTGTGGTTCTCAACCTGGGTTGCATAAGCGATTTACCAACCAGCAACTCAGACGAGTGAAGACAGATCTGCATGTGCGCACGCTGGGGAGGCATCCTAGTGGATTACCACAAAGTGCTGGCTGAAAAGAAGAGACATTGGTTGCTTCACAACTCTGGAACTCAGCAGTGTAAAAGTGCAGTGTCAACCTAGCTTTTCATGCTAAGACATGTGCTTCTAAGGGAAGTCTTTCTCGTCTCTACTGGCTTGTGGTGGCCTCAGAGAATCCTTAGTGTGTTAGTCTGGATAGATTAGAGAAACAATTCATAGATATGCATATGGATATAAGGGTATGGTTTATAAGAGTATATAAGAGTAATGGGACATTAAGAAAGCATCCCAATCCAGCCCAGTTCAAAGTCATAATTCCGATATTAGCCCATGTGCCCGATAGCAGTCTATAATGTCTCCTTCTGACTCATGAAGTCACAGGTCAGTGGGTGCAGAGTCCCAGTGCTGGCAGGGGCCTCCATATGGCTCCTCGCTTCCAGGGCTCAGGGTCCATCAACAGCATCCAGTGGTGGTAGAAGCAACTTAGTGCTGCAGGGCTCTCCACGTCTTCGCCAGCTTCAGAGATCTGGTTCCATCAGGGCAAGGCCATGTGGCTTCTCCTCTGGCTTCTTCAGTTCCTCAGATGCTGCCATCTGGTCTTGTCTGTAATTCATCGTCTCTGAGACTAACTCCCAACAACCGGGGAGATAGCTTCTCATCTCCATGAGGGAAATATTGCGAGATTTCCCAGAAGTCTCAGGAGAAAGGCATGCCCGCAAGGAGGCCTTAATGGCTACTCAATGGCTATCTCCAGATGAACAGGCTAGACTCCACCCCTACATCTCAATCAGGAAATTAACATAAGCACATGACCGCCACACTCGGCTTTTGGCACATTGCTCCAATCTTTGCTCCATCTTCCCACGAGACCCTTCTCCCTGACTCTCCCTGTCACATTTGATTCCCCTTATGTATTTCTTCTCCGTGTATAAGGATGTTGGTCCTTTTGGTCTAGGGCCCAGTATGACTCAGACATGCAAAATCACTGCCATTAAGTCAATTCCAACTCAGAACAGCTCTCTCGAGCCCCTGTGGATGCCTGAGACTGGAAATCTCTAGGGGGGGCGGGGAGGGAGAAAGGGGGAGAGAGAAAGGGGCCAGAAAGCCCAATGCATAGCTTGCCACGAAGCCAAGGCTCCTTGACCCCATGTTCACTTAGCTCATTACACTGGTAAAATCTCTAGTTCCCAGGGAGGTCACAGTCACAGGCACATGAGATTAAGACTCTGAATATATATATATATAACACTAATGGCTTTGAAATCTCTCTGGGACATTCCAGGGGGCAGACAGAAGTTGGAATCCCAGATCTTAGAGTGTGGTTCCCATTAACTCATTCTGACACACACACACACACACACATACATGCACACATGGTTCTTACTATTATAGTCCCTAGCTCTCTCCACAGAGATTGCACATATGGGGAGAGATGGGCAGGACAAAGGTGAAGGCTTCTAAATAAGAATGTTGCTGCCTCCTACCCATCAAACGGCCATTTGGACCAGCACCAAACTCAAAACCAAACCTGCTGTTGTTGAGTCGATTCCAACTCATAGGGGCTCTCCATATTACAGAGCAAAACTGCCCTTTGGGGTTTCTGAGATCACAACTCTTTTTTTTAATAAAAAGTTTCATTGGCATGCGTTTCACGTATCATACCACTCAATAGTTCAGTAATATGAAAATTATACTATTATCATCAACTCAGTTTTAGAACTTTAAAAAATTTCTTTTATTCATTTCTATTAACTTCCCATTTCTCCCCAACTTCTCCTTTCTTGAAGTTACTATCTCTATGAATTTACTTATCCTGGATTGCATATACAGAAAAACATTGAAAAAAATAACAACAGTAGTAAAGTAAAACAGAGAAAAACACCAATAGAAAAGAAAGCAAAAAATGTAGAACAAATATAAATGCATCAAAAGGGTGATCAAATACGATGGTGTTAAACTTTCACTGGCTGCACCTGCAACAATACATTTCCCACTGCAAGGCTGTTCATGGTCAGAGGGGATTCACCTGAGGCTTAATATACCTGTATTTCCCTTTCCCCCCCCTTTTTTTTTGTTAGTTTTGGGCATCACTGCTCTCCGGTGGTGGGAGTAGGAGGCCCAGCCCCACTGCTGGAATTGAACCTCCGTCCCAGTGGGCTGCAGTCCCACGCACAACCACCATGCCACCGGGGCTCAGCAAACCCCCCCCCCCCTTTTTTTTTTTTTTTCCAAAAAACCAACAACTGAGATAGCTTTAAAAATGTGTCTAACAGGAGATCAGTGATATGATATTGCATTTTAACAAAACTACATCAGCCATAATCAATTGACTTGACAGTTCTCTGATAAGAAGGCTATTCATATCCCTATACTATGGCCAGAGGGGATGCTTGTCTGACCATGCCTTAAGGTAGTCTTTTCAAATGTAAGTGTAGTGAATATTCCAGGCACTGGGTGGGGCTTATCTTGTCAGTCTTCTTTGCAGCATTGTTCTATATCCGTTTAAAGATTTAATTTAATAGCTGAAAGTTGTGACTTTATAAACTCTCTATTTTCATACTTTCTAATAATGATTTCTGTCACATATTGTATCAATAACAACAGGAAAACTAAGTATAAACCTAGTACAGCCAGACCTTGAACTCAATGCTTAAAGCAGTCAAATTATCCCATTCTTATGCTGCATCAAGCCAGGGCCAGGCCTTCTGTCAGCCATTTTGACAAAGCAACCTCCTCTCAGAGAAGTTCAAGGGGCTATGTCTCCCACTGAGTTCAAAATTTGCACTTAACACATTCATGTTCACCATTTTAGACAGGAGTAACTGAAGACATCAACTAAAGAAAACAAAAATGAAAACGTTAATTTTCCATGTTCTTTCCAGAAGACAATCAAATAAACAGTGTGGACCTATCTGACCTCTGGCTTGCCAAAGAAGAAAAACTATCATAAGACCAATGTCCGACACTTTCTATCTTCATGATTTGTTTATCGAATACTCCACTCCCAAGGTACCCTCATGTGTTAGGATGCGTTAACTGGAGAAACAAACTTAGAGGCACATCTATGTGAGAGAGAGAACTTCCTCTCCAGAACTAATGTTCTGTCAAGCAAACATCCCAGCCCAGTCCAACTCAAGTCCACAAGTCTGTACTAGTCCCTAAGTTCCTCCGAAGGCTCAGGCAATGATGCAGCATGCGGGAAGAGCACTAGGTGGTGAGGCAAAAGCCTGGTGGACCCAATGGTGGTGGAAGCATTGCAGGGTTCTGTCAGGCCTCAGCATGGTTTGCCAGCAGGCAGGAGAAAGCACAGAGAGAAAGAGGGAAGGTGCCCAGGACACTCCTTTTTGGAAGAACTGATTGTCAGGCTAGACTCCGCCCCTACACTTCTATATCTACAAGTTGACATGAAATTATGTAACTACTGCAATGGCGAATTTAGATATATATTCCATTGGCCAGAATTTTGTTGAGAAATTTTGCATTTGTGCTCATGAGGGTTATCAGTCTGTAATTTTCTGTCTCTTTGCTTGCTTTTGGATATCAAGGTTATGCTTGATTCATAGAATGAATTTGGGCGTTTGCAGTCTCTTTATATATTCTGGAACAGTCTGGGTAGAATTGTTGACAACTCTTCTCGCTCTCTTTTTTTAGAACTCAGCAAAATAAAATTCCAGTTTATTGTTGGACAGCATGGTTTTACACATACATCAAATAGGCCTAAATAAGTAAATAAACAAATAAGCAAACAGCAACTTCATAGACCAAAAAAATGGGAAAGGAAGAAGAAACCTTTAACTTTGGCCTTTAAGGCCATCATATAAACCAACTATTTATATTACAGCTAAGTACATACACAAAAACAGTTACTAGAATGCTTGGGATAAGATTGTATTTTTGTTATTGTTTTTGCTTTTTTTTTTTTTTGTGGGCATCACTGTCTTCTGGTGGGAGTAGGAGGCCCAGCCTTGCTCCTGGAGAGCTGCTGCTAGATTTGAATTGCCAACCCTGTGGGCCACAGTCCCACACTCAACCACTATGCCACTGGGGCTCAGCCCTTGTTTTTGCTTTCTTTGTGTGTGTGGCATCACTACCCTCTGGTGGGAGTAGGAGGCCCAGCCTTGCTCCTGGAGAGCTGCTTCTGGATTTGAACTGCCAACCCAGTGGGCCGCAGTCCTGCACACAACCATTAGGTCACCGGGGCTCAGCTGCTTTTTTTTTTTTTTTACAAGTTTATTTTTTCTCCTTTGAGATCTTAATGAACATGGTCACAGTACAAGTAAAGTTAGAAGTAGGACAGAGAGCACTTGGTTTGGTCATCCAAGACCATTAAAAATGGCTTCCCCTTAACATATGTACAAAAATATAGAATTTAAATAAAAAATACAGACTCATTTTCCTTTTAAAAGTACTTTTAAGAGGGCTGAGCCATGGTGGCGTAGTGGTTGTGTGGGGGACCGCGGGACTGCAGTCCACTGAGATGGAGGTTCAATTCCAGCTCCACGGAGCAAAGGCTGGGCCTCCTACTCCTACCACCTGAAGGCAGTGATGCCCCCCCAAAAAAGTACTTTTAAGAAAAAGAGCAGGGCCTGGGAAGTTTTGTTCTTTTTGTCTCCTCTGCTGCAGGTTCACGGTTTGGTCTTGGTGGGGTGGTGGTGAGCGCATATCTGCAGGGTCAGTGGTGGGCGGGACTCTCTACTGGAAGGTGACAGCACACCAAAGGGCAGTGGAGGGTGTCCACATCGTCATCCTCATCCTCTTCAGTGTCATTTATCTGTAGCTGACTCAGTCTCCTCCTTCTCTTCTTCTTCACCATCACCTTCCTCCTCTTTCCCACTATCTTGTTCTTGGTCTATCTCATTGTCAACCTCCAGTTCCTCATTTTCCTCATTAACGTTCCAGTTAGTGGGGGCATCTCTTCCATTCCCCGCCTCCTCTACAAACTCGTTTTTCTTGGTGATGATTTTGGAGCTGGTGTCACCGACCCATCTGGTGGGGTGGGGGTGGGGAGCAAGAGGAGGAGGAAGGGGGCGCTGGCGATCCCATACAGCAGAATACAAAGGGAGGAAAAGGGCGGGGGAATCTGGAGAGAGAGTTGCTGCTGGGCTCTGTGGCTGAGGCAAGCTGAACCTGGAACAATGGGAGCAGATGGCTTTTCAGAGCAGCCATTCTACGACTCTTCTCTTAATACTTGTTGAATCTCCCTGTGAAACCATTTGGTCCTGAGCTTTGGTCGATTAGAAGTTTCATGATAACTTTTGCCATCTCATCTTTTGTTATGGGTCTGTTAAGGTTTAATACACATGCATGTGTTAATTTGAGTGGATGATGTATTTCCAGGCGTGGAGGTCATGTATTCGTGATGTCAATTTCATGATTGGAATATAGGGGTGGAGCCTAGCCTGTTAATCTGGAGATAGCCAATGAGGCCTCAGTGTGGGCATGGCTTTCTCCTGAGAATTCTTGGAAGTCTCGTGGTATTTCCCAATTGGAGAAGAGAGACTTGATTCTCAGTCTCTGAGACGACAAACTAGTGACGAGACAAGATGGCAGCATCTGAGGACTAAGCTGGAGAAGCCACGTGGAGACCCCTGCCAGTGCTCAGTTGCTTCTGCCACCACTGGATGCTGCTGATGGACCCTGAGCCCTGGAAACAAGGGACCCTGAAGAGACCCCTGCCAGCACTAGGAGGCTTTGACTGTCAGTGCTTCGTGAGTCAGAAGGAGACTTCATAGACTGGAATCGGGCATATGGGCTAATGTTGGACTTAGGACTTTGGACTGGACTGGGTTGGGATGTTTTCTCAATGTCCCATTCCTCTTATATATCAACTTTTACACTTTGGCTGGTTAGCTCAGTTGGTTAGAGCGTGGTGCTAATAAACCTTTCCCTCATATCCATATGCATCTCTATGAATTTGTTACTCTAGTCTACCCCGACTAACACATTAGGTAATTGTTCATTTCTTCTAGTTTGATGGAACTTGTTGAAGGGCAGTCTTTGACGGTTGTGTGTCATTCTTTCGATGTCATTTGAATCTGCTGTGACGTCACACTTTTCATACTCATTCTAGGTTTTTGCATCGTCGCTTTCTTTCCTTTGTTGTGTTTGCTGACAGTCCATTTTGTTCATTCTTTCAGAGAATCAACTTCTTGCCTTGTTGAGTTTATTGAATTATTTTGCTTTTCACTTGTTGGTTGAGGGTTTATGTTTTTGCTTTTGTTCTCGTTACTGGGCGTATTGTGTTAAGGTGTTAATTTTGCATTTCTCCTCTTTTTTCACGTGTATTTTCATTGCTATAAATGACCCTTTGATAACTGCTTTTGTTGTGTCCCCAACGTGTTCTTCTCATTTTTATCAAGGAATTTCCTTGATTTCATGCTTTATTTGACTTATTACCCTGGTTTTATCCCCTCTAGCAGTATGTTGTTCAGTTTGGCTTTATATTCTCATTCTTTCTATTGTTGATTTCCAGTTTTACAGTACTGTGATCGAGAAAATGACTTGTAGGATCTCAATGTTTCTTTTGTTTTGTTTTTATTTGATTAAGGCTTGCTTTGTGGTTTAACATGTGATCTCTTCTAGAGAATGTATTGTGTGCATTGGGGAAGGATGTACACTGTGTTGTTGGGTACAAGGCTCTGTATATGTCTAGGAAGTCAAACTGGTTGATTGTATTGTCTAGCGCTTCTGTGTCTGTGGTAGTTACATAATCTGGTGTCAATTTGAAGATTAAGACTATCAGTGGAGTCTAGCCTGTCAATTAGAATATAGCCAAATAGGCCCCTGTGTGGGCATGACCTTTTTTTGAGGATTCTAGGAACTCCTGTATTTCCTCCCTGGAGGTGGAAGACTCTCTCTCTCTCTTCCACTCCCTGTGAGACATTTCTGATGAGAAATTACATGAAATTACCCTGATGCAGCCAGAACCATGGGAGCTGGAACAGCCATGTGGAGACCCCTGCCAACAACGAGATGCTTACAATGCCACTGGATCCACAAGACTTCTGACCTGTGATCTTCCTGCACTCAATGTCATTGCTTATGTTTCATGAATATCAAGAGGATTTTATAGATGATATTGGATATATGAGCTAATATTGGACTTATGGACTTGATCTGGACTGGGTTAAGATGTTTTCTCAATGTACAACTGCTCTTGTATATAAAACTCTTTCTTATACACACAAGGGTCTCTATGAATTTGTTTCTCTGGTCAACCTGAACTAACACAATTTCTTAATTTCTTTTAAAAAAAAATGTTTTATTGAGGCCTCTTACAACCCTTGTAAAGATCCATACATCAACTTTTTTTTTTCCAATCATTTTATTAGGGGCTCATACATCGTTTTTCACAATATATAAATAAGCATACTCGTCAAGCACCCTCACATGTCCACGTCTTTTATTGTTCTCCAATCGTCCACCTTTTTCCCTTTAGCCCCTAGTATAGGTTTATCCATTCCTTCCCCTCTTCCCCTGGTCTCTCCTCCCCTCCAACCCTCGATACTTTATACATTGTCATTGTTTCGTCATATCTTACACTGCCTGACCTCTCCCCCAACCCACTCCTTTGATGCCCGTCCTTCAAATAAGAGTTTGTGTATATATCCTTGCTGTTGGTTCCCCACCCCCCCTTCTGTCCACCCTTCCAGTATCTCCAATCTAACCATTGGCCCGAAGGGGCCCATCCATCCTGGTTTCCCCATATCTCCAGCTCCCCTCTATGCCAGTGTGACTTCTCCAGTCCATCTGGATTTGCAAGGTAGAATTGGGACCATGATGGTTGGGGGACAGGGAGGAAGGCTTCAGGAACCAAAGGAAACTTGTATGCATCATCACTGCCTGGCTGCCCCCCAACTGGTCTGTCTCCTCCCCGTGTCTCCCCTGTAAAGGGGTGACCAATTACCCACCGGTGGGCCTTAGGTCCCCACCCTGCTCTCCTCCTCCTATGTAATGTGATTCTTGTTCTTTGATGCTCGATATCTGCTCCCTTCAGCCCCTCTTGATCACGCATGCTGGTGTGTTTCCTGCATATGGACTTTGCTGTTTCTGAGCTGAATGGTGACTCGATTATCTTCAAGTCTTTGAGATTCCAGGCATTCAATCATTTGTTAGCTGGGTACCATCGTTTCTTCTACTTTGTTTGCCTTTGTATCCATTTGTCATCAGCGATATCGGGAGTCCATTGGTCCATTGACTTTGATTTTTGTTCTTTGATACCTGATTGTTTCAGCACCTCCATACATCAACTTTATCAAGCACATTTTTACATATGTTGCCATCATTATTTTCTATTGAAATATTAGTGTCAGCTCTTCTCTCCCCACCCCCACTCCCCATGGCCCCTGCTAAGAACTTTATATTGCTCTTTGTTTGATAGCAGGGCTGTTCACATTTATACTCTGTTGGTGGTAGAGATTCACCAAGAAGCCCATGTAGAGACCCTGCAAATGGATTTTGGGCTTCCACTCTCATCTATAGTATCCCACAGACAGAGTGTTCAAAATTTAGGCTTTTAGCAACTATACTTAGACTAGAATATAACACCTTGTTATCAGATGTCTCTTTCAATTTATGCTAGGCTTTAAATAGTATTTGCTTTTTTTTAGATTGAGGGCTTTCATTGTTTCATATATGATCATTGTTGCTGGGTCCTTCTGCCCCTGGTCCATTCCTTGTCCTGCTTTCATAAGTTTTTCTGCATGGGGAAGCCAGGATTTATGAACACAATAACTAGACTAATGATTATCTGGGGATATGAAAGGAGTGGGTGGGGATAATGAGAGGCTAACAGCAATGGGTCCAAGAAGGAAGAAAATGTTCCAAAGTGGTATCAATTATGCAACTCTTCTCAATGTGATTGGCTATTGAATTGTATGATGTGTTAGTGATAGGTCAATAAAACAAACGAATCCCATGGAAACGTCTGTTGATAAACCTTTTTTTTTTTTTTTGTGGGCATCACTGCCTCTGGTGGTCGTGGGCGCTACCCAGCCACCGCTGGATTTGAACTGCCAAGCCCGCGGGCTGCAGTTCCGCACTCAACCACTTACGCCACCAGGGCTCAGCCCCCTGTTGATAAACCTTTTTTTCCAGCATCTGATGCAAGACATTGTTTAGAACTTTTTTTTTTTTGGGGGGGGCATCTCTGCCCTCTGGTGGGAGTGGGAGGCCCAGCCTTGCTCCTGGAGAGCTGCTGCTGGATTTAAACCGCCAAGCCAGTGGGCCACAGTCCCACACTCAACCACTATACCACTGGGGTTCAGCCCCTGTTTTAGAACTTTTAAAAAAATCTGCATTTCCATAGTGCCAGAGGTAGGTGAAGTATATCTGGCTGGGTTTTTTGAAGACAACAATTATACCAAGAGACCTCCAACTTGTACACACTTTCATGGAGAATGAGCTTAATTTAAGAATTGGATCTTATGGAAAGCATTTCATTCTATGGAAAAACAATTTTGTTTTCTTTCCTTCCTGTTATTAGTGGGCTTGAATGTTAGACATTCTTCTTCCACGAGGTCCCAAGGTATCTAAGTATCTGGTTGCAAATGGGAAGATTGAGGACAGAAATCAGATACTGGCAATTTTTTTTCATGTATGTGTGAGTTATTAACACAAATCTGCGGACAGAACTCATTAATGCAAGTCAAAATGTCTCAGTGAAGAACTCTCAGTGATTCCATTTTCTGATGTTATAAATAAGATTGCCCCAAATGTGGAGACCTTGTCAGCACTTGGGGTCTGTGAAAACAGGTAAATTCTTTCTGGTGACAATAACCGGTGTGCACAGATGACAGGGAGCTTTGAGTAAGCCTCAGCCCCACGGGGCGTTGGCCAGAACCGTTCTCTTCCCTGATTCTTGGATCCTCATTTGGCATGGGAGCAGACCCCCGTGAGGAACGTTTTCCCTCGAGAGAAAAGTCCCCGGTCCTGGCTGTCTGCTTTCTTGCCCTGACCCTCCCAAGCCCGCAGTGCTTTCCCTGTGTGGGGCATTGTGCCTTACTCTTTTGCCTCGCAGACCCTGATTTTTTGGCTTGAAAACTTTTAACTTTCTGCATTTTCTCTGCGAAGGAAGCAATGGCGGCGACCGATTTGCTTTGGGGCTCAGCGCTACAATACACGCAGCCTTCTTGCCCTGGGATCTGGGAGCTCGATGGTTCTTCATGTTTTCAACGCCTCTTTGGAGCACTAGGCCTGCGGGCTTACCCCTTGAATGCGTGGGACGTGGAGGTTGGAGGACATGCCGAAGCTCAGCGCAGGCCTCCTCCTTTTGCAGAGGAAGGGCCCGAGGCTCAGCAGCTTGCTGCAGACCACCCATGCTGTTAGCAGCGAGCCAGAAAACTAGGTTCGTGTCTGCAGCCTGGGCCTGTGAACGTCCTGCCGTCGAACATTGGACCTCTCTCAGCTGCAAGGGCCGCCTGGCTTGGCTTCCCCTGAGTCGCACACATGGAAGGCCTGCCTCAGGCTTTACCCAGGCTTCCGTGGTTTCGCGGTAATTGGGGCGTGGTGTTGGTGATGGCTAGCTGCTTTCCAGTCAGCCCCCGTTCTGAGCCACCCTCGCGACCAGGCCTTTGCGGTCCTGAGGGGTTTCCACGGCCGGTCTTCAGAAGTAGATTTCCAGATCTTTTTTTGTCTGTCTGACTCCGGAAGCCCCGCGGAAACCTGTTCCACATCACGGCGACCCACAAGCCGCTCGCTGCCGACAGCCAAGGCCATAGGTGGAGGTGCATGGGGTCACATGGATTCGAACGAAGTCGCTCAAAGACTCACTCACATATAACGCCTCCCTAAGGACTTCCCAGACGGTGACTGGCAGAAGAAAGCGCAGCCTGGCTCCCAGGGAGCCGCTGGTGGTTTGGAGCTGCCCACGGCCTAGTGCTTGACCACTGCGTCACCAGGAATCAAGTCCAGGTCTCCCACATGGACGGTGAGGACCGACCCCTGAGCCATCAGCGTCGGGGTGGCCTTCAGGAGAGAAGTCTGTGGCGGGCTCTGAAGTGTGAGGTGTGCGCGGTATGCGTCTGTCCTCTCCCCCAGGACTGACCGCCTCAGCGCTCACATTTTATAGACGCCACTGCCCTCTAGTGGCCCAAATAGGCATCAAGGGCATTGTTTGGAGCACCAAGTCATGGCATCCGGGAACAATGCGGAACACACGAAGGTCCTCATCTTAACAAGTCCCCGCCCCTGAATGGAAGCTAAAGGAGATGCAGCCCTCCCTTCTCAGTGTCTGAGTGCTGGGGAGAGGCTGAGGTGAGATGCAAGAGGCGACATCAGGGTGTGCCTGCACATCCCTTCATTTGCACGGGTCAGCTCTGGGCTCCCGGAAGCCAACGTCAAGTTCTGCTGTTTGTAATTTTCTGGAATATTTTTTTTCCTGAATATTTTCGATTTGGTTACAAATTGGAAACCTGTAGATATAGAGGATATCGAGGATAGAGGGGATTGCCTGTACTCTGTGAGGGGGCTAGTTCAAAACCACCAGCCTCTTCTCAGGAGAACGATGAGGCTTTCTACTCCCATAGGGGACTGGTCTCAGGAACCCACAGGGACAAGCCCATGCTGCTGTATAAGGCCGTTGTGAGTAGGAATCGACTTAAGGGCGGTGAGTTTGAGCTGAGTCAACAAATGGGTGGGAAAAGGCCATGATCCCTTTTTTTTTTTAAGTTTTTTTTGGGGGGACATCACTGCCCTCTGGTGGTCGTGGGAGCTACCCAGCCTTGCTCCTGGAGAGCTGCTGCTGGATTTGAACCGCCAAGCCCATGGGCCACAGTCCTATACTCAACCACTGCGCCACTGGGGCTCAGCCCAAGGCCATGATCTTTTAATTCCATCTTCCCATGGGCTTTTTGAAGCCCCTTCATATTTGGTCTGGAAATGCCAAATGTGTAGGACATATATCTATATGTCAGAAACAATAATCCAACCATCTCCAATTTATCTTGATTATCGAGGCAGTGAGGTTCAACAGAAATATAATGTGCAAGCCCCATATATAATTTAGAAACTTTCTAGTAGACACAGTGAAAAAGTAAAAAAAAAGATTAATTTTAATGATGTATTTCATTTAGCTATATATATGTACATATATATATATCTCCAAGATGCTAACATTGCAACATGTAGCCAATATAAAAAATGACTATAGGCATTTATACTTTTTTTTGACATGAAGTCTTTAAAATCTGTTTTATACTGAGAGCACTTCACATTTGGACATGCCACATTTCATGTGCTCAATAACCACAGGTGATCAGTGGCTGCTTTCTCAGTTCCTATCTGGGCATGGTTTCCAAACTCTGTTCCTGTCACTGCACAGGAGTTTGTGGGCTCATGAGAAAAGGATCACCCCGCAGCAGAAGGAAGAACAATGGGAACATGGTTTGTGCACGGACGTCAATGTAAGACTAACCGCCTCACTGTTACTGTTGAGGCAACTCAGACTCACGGCAGCTCAGGGTAGAACAGTGTTTCACAGGATTTTTTAATGTTTAGAAAATGATTTTATTTGCTATAGGTGAAAGTTTGCACAACAAATGAGTTTTTCATTCTGTGACTCAGACAAATTATTCCGTGATGTCACTTGCCATTTCAGAAATGTGTTCATGGTCTACCCGTTTCTACCTTGGACTCCCTGATTCCTTTCACCTCGTTTCCCTGCTTATCATTTTGGGGCATATGTTGCCCTTTTGGTCTTGCATTGTTCGGAGGAGCTTATTCCTTAAAGATGTTATTACTTCATAGTCAATCTACTATTGGGTTGAGTGGTGGCTGAGTTAGGGCAGAAGAGGGTGCCTCCAGTCTTTATTAGACCAGGAAGTCTGTTTTTTTTTAAAATGCATTTGAGTTTTCTTCTACATTATTCTCCCATTCTCCCTAGAACATTCTATTGTGTCCCTGATTAAAGGGGTCCAGGTAGAATCAACTGCCTGACACTCCTGATGTTAGGCCAGAAAATTAAGAGGTAAGGAGTCTAATATTGGGAGGCTGGGTGCTAAAAATAGATTCAGTGAAATAGGGCCTGGTTCAGACTGCCCCTTGTGATTTTCATGCAGAAAGTGAGTTCAGAACTTGCTGAAGCCCTCTAAGTTCACTGTGTCTGTCTGCAGACTCTGCTAACTCTTTGCCAGCTCCACCAGGGCAGCATCCACCACCTCTTCCTGTGTCCACGGTCTGAGACCTGAAGTAAGTAGTGTTTTCCTAGGCTGCTGATTAAGCCTGGTCATAATCTCAGGCCTCCGAAAACTAGCCACAAGACCTCACACTGGGAGTTCCCCTCTCTCCTATCTGCCCTGTTCCTGCAGTCTAGGGATTTGCAGCTCCCCTCCCCAGCCAGGAATGGAGTAACTACATCTCCTTTCCATCTCTCCCCAGCACCAGGCCTGCCAGGCTGACTAACATAGACAATTAGACACTAATTTGCAGCAGTTGAAGAGTCATTGGGGTATTTCCCTGTGACAAAACACAGATCCCCAGAGCACAACCAGCAGTGCTGGGCAGGACAGAGCCAAGAGTGGCACTGGAGTGCAGTAGGGGCAGAATTCAGATTCAATCAGCCCCAAATCCACTCCACTAATCTGGTCCCCCTTCTTGGGGGACAGCAAGGCACAGGCCGAATACCAAGACAGCCCACAATCCCATTATAAAAAGCAAAAAAAGTTAAAAAACACACTCTTGATTCCAGGCTGTCTTCCTTTGTATAACTTTGAATGTAAGCTGCAAGAACTCTGGCTATTAGCATATCATTAACATAGCAAGACAGCCAGAACTTTAATCCCCAGAGCACAATCTAAGGTTTTAACTTTAAGCCAGAACAAAGCCTATCACGTTTTGATAGCTACAGCCCACACCAAAAAACCTGACACTACCACAGAGTAGGATCCACAGAGTCTTTAAAAGACTGCAGATGTTGGTCAAACAGTCCAGACCAGGCCTGTGCTCACACTTCAAGCCCTTCCTAATCTGGCCCAGTGGCATATCTTCAGTAACTTGCCTCAATTTAACCCTGAGGCTCCCCACTGTCACTGGCCACTGAGTCACTGAGGCACCTCGCCTACAAAACAATCCAGCCAACCACCATAGTAGGTGACTGTTAGTCCTCAAAAACATTCTTATCAGTCACACAGAGAAAGAGCTGAGTGCCCCTTGGTCTCCCAGGTCATGCATCTTTAGAAATAACACACAGACAACAATATACCTCAACATCATCAATAAGAAAACAAGAAAAATAGAATGCAACAGCGGAGGGAATTGTAAACCTAATGACACTCATAGAAGAATCAGATGTTCATAAATCACAAAAATAGATCTTCAGAATGGTGCTTGGAGTAATACAGGATATGAGGAAAGCAATGCAGAATAAGGACACAATGATAGAGAAGATGAAGTCCACAATAGAGGACATGAAGTCCATGATAGAGGGGATGAAGTCCATGCACCCAAGGGAAAGACAAAAATGAATGGATGAGGTAGCAGAAGCAAAGCACAAGATCATGGACCTCCCCAACAGACTAGAAGAGGTGGAGAATCGTACCAGCAATCTGGAGGACAATCATTCAGACTTCAACAAACAGGAAAGAAAGTCAAACAAGATAATCAAAGAGGTGGAAGAAAACCTGAGAACGATGCCAAATCCTATGAAGAGGAACAATTCAAATAGTTGGTCTTCCAGAACAAGATTCCATGAAGTCAACAGCTAAATTAGCAAGAGAATTCCTGGAAGCAAACCTCCCACTTTAATGAAAGAGAATCAGACATTCACACAGGAAGCAAAGAGGAAACCAATTAGACTAAACCCCAGGAAGAACTCAGCAATGAATTCACATGATAGTTAAATTACCCAACTTTGAAGAAAAAGAGGTAAGATTTTAAGGATATCCAGAGTGAATAGAGTAACATTTCCAAGAGCTGGAAGGAAAAAACACCAACCCAGGAATCCTCTACTTTACCAAACTATCTATTAAGTTAGAGGATGAGGTAAGAATCTTCCTGGATAGAAAAATTCAAAAGAGCATGCCATAATATACTCAGTCCTTCGGGAAATCCTTGCTGACTCACTGTGGTTAGAAGACCAACAGACACAAGGTACAAGCGAGAGTGCACCATATAATGCAACTCCACCCAGAAGTCAATGCACTGAAAACAGCTGCCAAGACAATGTTGCCTCAGAGGGAAAAGAAGGCAAGAATGAAGCCCCCCCCCCCTAAATACAGCACACTGATATGAAGGAAGATAGGAAAAACATCCCCCACAAAAGTTATGAGATGACAGCAAAGGACCCACAGTTGGTGGTAACAACTCTGAATGTCAATGGCTTGAACTCACCCATTAAAAGACAAAGTTTGGGCTAAGCCCCGGTGGCCTAGTGGTTGTGTGCAGGACTGTGGTCCACTGGGTTGGCGGTTCAAATCCAGTAGCAGCTCTCCAGGAGCAAGGTTGGGCCTCCTACTCCCATCCGAGGGTAGTAATTCCCCCCTCCCCTGCCAAAAAAATAAATAAAAGACAAAGGTTAGCAAACTCGCTCAAAAAACATAACCTATCAATCTCTTTTCCTGCAAGAGACACATATTAAGCTTGCAGACAAAAACAGACCAGGAGTAAAAGGCTGACAGAAACTATACCAGGCAAATTACAACTTAAAAAAGCAGGGGTTGCAGTCCTAATCTCTGACCAAATTGACTTCAAGGTGCAAACCATACTAAGAGAAAAGGATGGGCACTATATAATGCTCAAAGGATCAGTAGACTAGGAACCAGTGAGCATTCAATATATATACACTTAACAAGAGACTCAGGAAGTTTGTTAAACTATTCAAAAGATGAAAAAAGAAAAGAAAAGGAACCACAGACTATTGTGTCCTTGGTCAGAACACCCAGTAGTGGTAACTGGGCACCAGTCAGCTCTTCTGGTCTTAGGAGGGAGGAGGCTGTGGTTGATATGAGTCATTAGTTCATTGGACTATTTACTTCTCCAAGTCTTTGGTTTGCTTCATTCTCCTTTGCTATAGGTGAGAAAAGACCAATATTTGGATCTTAAATAGCCTTTCACAAGCTTTTAAGACTCTAGGATACCATCATCAAACTAGCATGTAGAATATTGTTATTGCATACTGTGTTAGGTCCATTGATCTAGATGTCTCCCAAGACCACGGTTGTTAGTCTTCAAGTCTCGTACCCCAATCCTGAATGGTGTTTGATGATGTCAAAGAAATTTGCATGGTTTCTTCAATTGTCCTTATGTATGTTCAGGTTGTGGCTGAAGCATATTAAAATGAGCCCATGAGAGTCAAATAAAAGCTTGATTAAATCCCACCTGAATTTAGAGACTATTTGAGGAGTAGCTTTGATGCACTGAACAGTCATGACTGAAAACCAAATGAATTGTGAGAGGATGCCAAGAGCATTATACATGAAGTAAACATCATTAAAAGACAGGAAAGGGATAAATAGCAGACCTGTAGGTGAATGGCTACATCATGTGGTGCAAGATATGTCTCTCTCTATATACATGTCTATATATAATAAAATAATAAATGTTCTTGAAGAATAGGGTGAGGGCGGGAGGGGATAAAAGGGAGTTGATGTCAAGGAGTTCCAGAAGAAAGAAAATGTTTTGAAATTCTTGGTGACAGCAATTGTCCAATTACGCTTGATCTAATTGAATTGTGGATTGTTATACTATCTGGAAGAGCCCCCAATAAGATGATTTTTAAAAGAAAAGACAGGAAAGGAAAAAATAGACCAACATGGATGTCAGCAGAGATTCTGAAACATGCTTTAGACCACAGTGAAGCTCAAGGGAATGGATGACACGACGAAGCAAAAGAGCTGAACAGAAAATCTCAAACAGCAAAGTAAAGACTCACAATGAAATGCACGGAGACCTGCAGTTATAGCCCAAAGAGAAGACCATGTGCAGATTTCTCAAGTTAAAAGAATGGAAGAGAAATTTTCGAGTCTGGGGTTGCAATACTGAAGTACTCAATAGGAAACTTATTGGAAATGCAGGAAGCATCAAGAATATGGGAGACATTGAGTCTTTTTTACCTAAAAGAATTGGTTGACATACAACCATTTCAAGAAGTAGCATTTGATTAAGAATCAATAGTATTGAAGGAAAAAGTTGAAGTTGCACCGAAGGCACTGGCAAACAACAACAACAAAAAAAACCAATCCCCCAAATTAATGGAATTACAACTGAAAAGCTTCAACAAATGGATGCAGCTCTGGAGATGCTCACTCGTCTGTGCTAAGGAATTTGGAGGGCATCTACCTGGCCAGCAGACTGGAAGAGATCCACATTTGTGTTAATTCCAAGGAAAGGTGACTCAAAAGAACGCAGACATTATTAAACAGCGCCATTAATATCTACTGCCACTTGTCTGTCAGTTTGTTGTTTTGTGTTGGCTTGTGTGTTGATGTCTCTTTGAGGGCTAAGGGGCATCTTCTCCAAGCCATGGTATTCTCCCTCCATTGCACCATACGCATGTGAAAGTGAATAATGAAGACTGGGGAAGAATAGATGCATTTGAATTGTGCTGGAGAAGAATATTGAAAGAACTACTTCCAACCTGTATTGGAAGGGTAAGGCCGGAATGCTCCTTAGAGGCAAGGATAGTAAAACTGTGTCTCATATACTTGGATATCTTGTCAGGAGAGACTCGTCCCTGGAGAAGGACAAATGCTTCATAAAGTCAGTGGAAAAGAAGAATGCCTTAAACCATGCAGATGATCACGGCGGCTACGATAGTGGGCTCATGCACAGGAAAGACTGTGAGGATGGTGCAAAACCGGGTAGCATTTCGTTCTGTTGTACTTTGGGTCACGTGAATCAGAGTTGACTTGGCGGTACTCTGTTCCCATTCATCATGCCCCTTCTTTTCTGCTCACATGCATCAGAGTAGGACTGTGTGCCTGGGTATTCCCAATGGCTCACTTTTCAGAAAGGCTCACCAGGCCCTTCTTCGGAGGCACCCCTAGGTGAGTTCGAACGCCCCAAATAGGTGCCATCCAGAGACTCCAAAGTAAGCTATATATCTCTTTGTTTTGTTTTTAGAGAATGCTTGAACATTGCCTTGCTTTTGTCATTGATGTGAATAATTCATTTTTTAAAGGGGATACAAAATCATAACCTGAAGTAAATGGCAGCTTATTGATCAAAGTGTGCGCGGTTTACAGATATAACAGCTTCAGCCCTGTTGGGGTCCTCACATCTTGCATGGAGTTTTGCCCATATGTGATGCAATGATCTCTGGGAGGCACAGACCAGGTGGCTTTCTTTGCTCATCTAGGGACCTGCCTGTGTGACAAGGTTCCAGGGCATTTCTCAGCACGCCAACTAACTCCTCACCTTCTCTTCTGCCTCACCGAAGCATAAGCACTGGCAGGGAGTGGGAGTGATGTCAATATCGGGGTGGTCTTGAATTTGCTCGAAAACATTCTAAATAGTAAACCATTGACAAGATTCAGTTTTTTGCAAGGAATAAATTACTATCCAGTCAATTATACAGACTCGACTGGACAGTGGCTGGTGATTAAGTGGGTGCCTGCTGCCTGTGAGTGAGACAGACCTCCACTCAGCATGACCCCTATAGAGTGCAATGAGGTGCTTCCTGGTCTGGAACCATGCCCGCTGTGGTCTGTTGGATTTTCATTTTCAGAAGTAGACCCCCCTGCTCCCCAGCCTTTCTTCCTAGTCTGTTTGTATCGGGTAGCTCCACTGAAACATTTTTAGCACCTCAGCGGGATGACTGTGCATGGGGTCCATTGGCAGGAAACCTTTTGTGCCTCTGTATATCCAGGGCAATGGAAGAGGAGCAACCTAAGGAGAGAAGGCCCCTGTTTTCATGGGAAAGCCAGGCCCCGGCTCTTTAAGGCCCTCACATGCTTTGCACAGGCCTATGTCCTAAACAGGAGTTGGGTGGGTTTTTGCAGAGTGTAGCGAGAACCTCTTTGGAGAGGGCAGCTGGCTCTCCACAATACAGAGGGCTTAGTGCCCCAGTGTCCCCTCATCTCTAACTGGCCTTCCCTTGGGTCTCCACTCTGCCCTGTGGATCCTAGCAGCTCACAGCCCCGTCCCAGAGTTCTCAGGGCGTCTTTTAGCCATGCCTCTGGCCGGGGTGCAGGTTATCTTGCTAACCCAGTGCTCTGTCCCTGACAGGTGCTATAAGCCTGAGCAGAGGCTATGACTCTGTGGGAAGACACTGTAGGGTTGGCAGAGAAACAGGCATCCATTTTAGCTAGTAGCAGAGTCTTTGCTGTGGTGGGGGTGGGGGCAGAGTAAGTTGGTCATTGCAGAGTGGTGGGTAAATGCTAGTTAGCTCAGGCTTACCTTGCTTGTTGGGTAATCTGACAATGCTCTGGCCACCCTCATCATGAATGCAAGCTTCAGCTCCCCAAGCAGCAGCCGGCGGAGCAGCTGTTTCTCGGCAAAGATCACCTTCTTGCTGGAACTGCCGTCTGAGGAAAGATGCTAGCAAATTGAAAATTTGTAAATCAAATCATTTCCATTGCTCTGGGAGTGTAATATTTAAGGGATCCGACAGTAAATTCTTTTGTAAATGGGTATTCAGCCTGCTCTCTCTCGTAAAACTTCTAGTTTTCAATTTAATAGTGAAATTATGCGTGAACAAAATACTCTGAGAAGTGCATATTAGTGAAAAACTCCAGGCTTTAAAAAGAAGTTGGGGGTCACTTTATGAGCTTCATTTTTACGTACAATCAACTCATAAGTAAATAGCCTAAAAAGCTACTGACTAAATTTTTAAACCTCAAGACCTAATTATAAGAGTCCAAACATCAACATCCCCTTCCATCCGCCAAAACAAAAAAAAATCTTCTAATTTTTTAATATGGTTTTACCTGATGGAATTGAGTTCACTTTTGCTTTTTTGAAAAAGAGAAAGCCAAAGGAAACGATGGCCTGAGTCGGCCCCAGTCCCATACTTAAATACATAGTACTATGTAATCACAATTATCCAGCTCGAAAGCAATTACATCAAATATTAATGAAGGGCCCACAGTCATAAACTACGCCCCGGGGAAGCGTCTGCCTGAAAGTCAGGGTTAATGGACCCGCAGTTGTTTTAATGGATTTTCAATGAAGTGTGAAGATGACAGTTCAACAAGGGCAATATTAGATTACAGAGCACAATTAGCGCAGGGCCATGAGTGCCCCAACCGTGCTTGTGCTTTCCTTGCGGTGGCACTCCCCTGGCAGAATGTTTGTTTGTGTGCGTTTAACATAAGCCATGAAACTTTCATTAACTCCGCATCGAGGTGTCCAGGTCACTTTTTGGAAGACATGTTCATTCAGCTTCGTTGACAGAATCCTTCACTAGAGACCTTTTTTGGGGGGAGCTGATGTCCTGGACTCTAATGACCATCACATTTCAGCTCACCTGCTGGTCTCTGAACCCCTTATGACCCCAGCCCTGGACCCTTGTACACCTTGGCCTTGTCTTCTTGACTGGAGTAGCCTTGGCCCTACTTGTGTCCAAGAGTGGGGGCAGATGAGCCAGGAAGTATGGTCTACACCATGCACAGTTTTCATCAGATAAGGTATACAAAACCCTGCCCAAACCCTTTGCCATCCAGTTGATGTCCACTCACAGCTACCCTGTAGGACAGGGTAGAACTGCCCCCTGTGAGTTTCTGAGACTGTAACTCCTTACAGTGCTTTTGAACTGCTGACAACGCAGCCAGCAGACCAACAAGTGACCACTAGGCCATCTGGGCAAGGTGCACACAGGTTTAACTGTTTACTTGCTTACCAGTGGCCCCAGTGGTGAGCGGCTTCTCATCCATCTTTGAGGTAGCTGGGGTGGGGGTGGGGGACAGAGTTGCGTGGCTGTGCAGTGCAGAGTGCAGCTATGGCACCTGTGTGTGCCTTGCTTGTTTGGTGACCCGCCCTGACAAGAGCTCTGTTTCTGCAGTCAGATGGACTGTGTTTAAGTCCTATCCCTTCTAGTCAGTTGTGAGTCTTGAGCTAGTCGCTCTGTCTAGGCTGCCTCATCTGTAGGGGCGGGGCCTGGAGCCTTTGAACAGTCATGCTTAACCGAGGGCACTCTCTCTCCATACAAACCCTTCCCCCTGGGTTTTATAATTGTATCCTTGTTGGGGCCGGGGTTGGACTAGGCAGCTCCTTGCACCCTTTGGCACCAGTCTCACAAGAAGGAAATAAAAACCCTGCTGAACTGTGTGGCCCTGCTTCTGGCATCTCACAGAGCTCATCTCCCCAGATGGGGCTTGGCCTCTCCCTGGGCAGGGCCCAGCACTTCCCTCCCCTAACATTCAGAGAAGCAGTTTGAAAAAAGAGATGATTTTCTCACAGGTCATTTACAGACCTGAAACTTGCAAGTGCAGCACAAGAAACCTCCCTGTTGGTTCATCAGCCCACATGCCTATAGCTCAAACATCTATTCCATCGCCCCAATACCAGGCACGGCTTCCCGGGCCTGACTCTCAAGTCTTGGAACCCACCTAGGAGCTTAAGATGCTTCTGTCCCTTTCTCTGCCGCCCCCTCCCTTCCCCCAAATTCTCCCCTTCTTCAAGAAAGCATCTCTTTACTTTCCTCTCAGACTGTGCTCTCTCTCCCTTCGGCAGCTCCGTCCCAACCTCTCAATCCCCTTAGAGGTTGGTAAACTAGGGCCTGTGGGCCTGTTTTCTGTTTCTAAATTCTGATTGTTAAAGCATGCTATCTTTACTAATATGCTTTCTCTAAAATATTCTATCACCACTAACATACACTCCATACTCCATCTCCCTGCCCATGAAATTAGAGGACTTTGGATGCCGCTATTCTACAACGAGCAAAGGGGTTGAACAGTGAACTGCAAAGGGCATTCAAATGGCCCACATAAAAGCAACACAAAACCCACCTCCCAAGATGTTCAACCTTATCATTAGTTGCCATTGTTGTTCTGTGCCCGTGAGTCAGTCCTGTCTCCTTCGGTCCCCCTGTCCAATGGAGAGAAACTCTGCCCTGTGCTGCCCCATCTCCATCAGCCCTCTTGTTTGAGTCCACTGTTGCAACCATGGTGCTCATCTATCTCCTTGGGAATCTTCTTCTTTTGTTGCTGGCCCTCCACTTTATCAATCACCGTGTCCTTCTCCAGGGACTCATCCCTTCTGGTAACATGGTCCAGGGTTGTGAATCAAAGTCTTACCATCTTCACTTCTAAGGAACATTCTGGCTGTACTTCTAAGACAGATTTGCTTGTGTGTTCTTCTGACTGTCTGTGGTATGTTCCTCATTCTAGGTCAACAGCCTCATTCAAAGGCGCCGCTTCTTCTTCAGTCTTCCTTCCTCATCGTCCAGCTTGTGGATGAGGGGACAGAAAATACCAGGGCTCCTGCCAGAGGCATCTGACTTCTCCAGTGGATGTCTTTTCCTTTTGACCCTTCACAGAGCATTTTCAATGCAGCAGGTATACCAAATGCGAGACAGCCTTTGATTCCTTTACTGCTCCTTCCATGGGCGTTCATTGTGGATCCAATGGAAAAGGAGCAAGGCTCTAGGAATTGACTAAATACCCGTAGACTAAATATTTCAACACATACATACAACACCGGAAGCACTCAATAGGAAACGTCGAGGACAGCTACCTCACCAACCAATGGGAAGAAATATATTTAGGTGCCTATTTAAAAAAAAAAAAAGGCCAGACAACAGAATGCAGAGATGATGGAATTATGTCTCCATCCACTGTTGTTGTTGTTGCTAGCAGCATGGAATCATTCCCAGCTCATGACAGCCCTATGGACAGCAGAAGGAAACATGGCGGGGCCTGTGCCGTCTCTCAGGCATTCCTCTGCTTCAGCCCATTGTTGCAGCCACCGTGTGTGTCAGTCTGTCTCCTGGAGGGCTTTCCTCTCTTTTGATGCCCTGCTATGTTTCCCTTCATCATTAGGGAGCTGAAGGTAACAATCCCAATGACACAGCACCTTACCTCTTTAGAATGGTGATGATAAAAGGCCAGGAAAAGTGACAGGTGCTGGTGAGGTTGGGGA
Organism: Nesogale talazaci; assembly: GCA_004026705.1. Taxonomy (NCBI): domain Eukaryota; kingdom Metazoa; phylum Chordata; class Mammalia; order Afrosoricida; family Tenrecidae; genus Nesogale; species Nesogale talazaci. The sequence continues at coordinate 6,364 of PVJH01010304.1, read as the reverse complement.
GAAACTGGAGCTCTTATCCATGGCTGGCTGGTGGGAATGTAAAACAGTACAGTCACTGTGGAAAACAGTCTGTCGGTTCCTTTATAAAACAGATGCAGAATGAGCATGGGGCGATCCAGCTATCCCAATCCTAGGTACATGCTCAGAAGAAGAGAAGGCAGGAAGGCAGACACCTGCATTCCAATGTTCATTGCGGCCCTTTCACAGCAGCCAAAAGGTGGAAGCAACTTACATGTCTATCAGTAGATGAATAGATAGAAAAAGGAGGCATAGCCTTATAATGGGATATTATTCAACCATAAAGAGAAACAAAGTCCTGATCCATGCTACAACTTGCATGAACCCTGAACACCTTATGCCAACCTGCTTTATACTTGTCCTCTTCAGTGAAGTGATCACTGCAGAGGTGGGTGCGAGAGCAGCATGGGGTGAAGAAGGAGGTGCCCGGCTATCAGAAGCACAGCATCTGGAGCCTTAAAGCCTTGTCTTAAACAGGCAGCCATCTGAGTGAGGTGGCAGGTAAGTGCGAGTGGAAGAATCACACATCCTGTGTGATCTATGGGTTAGAATGGTAAAAAGCATGATCAGAGGAGGCACTAGTATTATAGGTTACATTCTGAACACCTGCTCTGCAGAAGGGTAAAGATGACAGGGAAATCCCCAAATCCCCAAGCCTCAATTGATTCCCCTGAAACCCTGGGACAGGGATATGAACAGTCTTATTCACAGACAAGGTGAATTGGAAAGTAGATTGCTGCAGATACAGTTTGATTTATATTTAACATCTTACCATTTGTTTTCCCTTTCAACTCATTTTTAACTTGCCCTAGTTTTTATTACTTCTGTCTGTTTTCTTCTGGAATGACACTTATCTGTGTCTTGTTTCATTGTTGTTGTGGTTTGTTTTATTCCTTTTCTTCTGAGCGTATAATTTTCTCTATATGAAAATCAGGGTAGGTAAACCTGTAGAGACAGCAATAGATACGGTTCTTTGGCATGATGACAGAGGACGTTGGAGGGAGAGGAGATGCTAATAGTAGTGGATATAATAATGAAGAAAATGTTCCAAAATTGATGGTGGCAATGAGTTCACAACTCTTTTTTGAGATACCTGAGTCATTGATTTATATGTGAGTTATGCATCAACAAAGCAGTTTTTAAAAAAGAAAGACAATCTTATGACAAGTGAAAAAATTAGACATAAAAGGTCATGCATCATCTAATCCTATTCACATGGAACATCCGGAATAGGCCAATTCATAAAGTCAAGAAATAGTTGAGGGGTTGGGGAGGCCGGATTAGGAAGCTTCATGGGTCAGGGCTTGCTTTTACATGGAGGATGACATTTTGGATCTAGATAGAGGTGGTGGTTGCGCATCTCTGTGAATCTAGTAAATGTCACAGGCTTGTGCACTTTAACATGATAAGTGTTGTTATCTTACCCAAATTACCAAACAATTTAGTGAGAGAGCATGGCAATCAGCGAAGAACTCTAGATTTATTATAAGTGCTGTGAAGAACAAGCACACAGGCTCAGAGGACCGAGTGCGGGGGAAGGTGCTGTTTTGTAGTGTGGGCCAGGCTGACCTGCTGGAGAGCGAGTGAGGCTCAGATTCAAGCACAGGGCTGAGGGAGGGCCCTCTCAGCAGAGGGAGTCGCAGAGCAGAGACAGCAGAGCAGAGGTGGGAGTGGGTCTGGGTTGTTCAAGGAAAAGTCAAGAAGCCGTTGGAACTGGACCTGTGGAATCACGGAAGTGGATGTTGGGGGCCAGAGGAAGCGGGAGATGAAGCCAGCCAGCCAGGGCCTACAGGCCATTGTGGCCAGGCCACTTCTGGGAGCATGAGCAGATGGGGAAGGGCAGGTGTAGAAGCAGGGAAGCTTCGGCAGTATGGGCAGGCTTCTGAAGAATGAATTGGGTGCAAAACCCACAAACGCTTGCCTTTGTCCTGCCAGCCTTTACTGGTGGTACCACTGCCCTTGCCCCACTGCTGTACATCAGACTTACTATTAAGCAGGTCTTTATATGAGGACTTTGGCTGGGCTGTTTGATCATTTATTTATTTTTCTCTCATGGTGTGGTGCAAAATAGCTAATGTGTTCAGCTACTAAGTCAGAGCCTACCCCAAAGCACCTCAGAAGAAAGGCCTGGTGATCATCTAACATCAACCCTTGGAAACCCTATGGAGAGCAGTGGGTTATGACACACACAGGGTTTCTGTGAGTCAGAGTGGACTTATTACTGTCAACTAGGCCTGGCATTCAACATGGCAGGGCACCGGGTCTCCCCTGCTATGCACTCCCTTCGCACTGGACACCATATCTTTTTCTATTTATTTATCACCTTGCCTCTTTCCCATGTAATCTCCCTGAAGTCAGGGTCCCTTTTCAGCCTATCTCCAGGGCATTCTACTGCACCAGCAACTGGAATTAAATGACATTCTGTGTTTCCAATGCCTGAGTCTTCACAATTCTCCATCATGCATGGGGTGCAACTTAGCCTGGGAACTCAAGTGAGAAGGGAAAGAGGAGGAGAGGCACTGTGTTAGTCTGGGTAGACTAGAGAAACAAATTCATAAGCATGCACATGGATATAAGGGAAAGGTTTATATGCAAGAGGAATGGAACATTGAGAAAGCATTCCAACCCAGTCCAGTCCAAAGTCATAAGTCTGATATTAGCCCATATGTTCAATACCAGTCTATGAAGTCTCCTTCTGACTTATGAAGCACATGTGATGACAGGAGGACAATCACAGGTGAGTGGGTGCAGAGTCTTATATGTCTGGTGACAATAGAAGCATTTCAGCACTTGCAGGGGTCTACCTGTGGCCTCCTGAGTCTTCATGTGGCTTCTCTGGCCACAGAGGTTTGGTTCCATCAGGGCAAGCCCATGTGACCTCTTCTCTGGCTCCTCCATTCTCCAGGAATTAGGATCTATCAGTATGCTGTCATCTCGTCTTGTCAGAAGTTCATTGTCTCAGAGACTCAGTCAAATCTCTCTTCTCCAATTGGAAAATACTGTGAGACTTGCCAGAATTCTCAGGAGAAAGCATGCCCACACAGAGCTCTCATTGGCTACTCATTGGCTATCTCCAGATTGACAGGCTAGACTCCACCCCTAGACTCCCAGTCATGAAAATGACAGCAAGTACATGACCGCCACAGGCACTATCATCTTCTTCAACACGGATCGCAACTCAACACAAACAAGCCAACAGATTCACGTCTGGACCATTAGGCAGCCTTATGAGAAACGCAGGAAGGTCAAAGTGGTCAAGGACTTTGTCTTGCTTGGACCCACAACCAATTCCGAATGGAAGCAGCAGCAAGAGGCCACATCGAGCCTCTGTAAAGAGGTGAAGATAAGGACATCACTGGGTGATATGCTAAGGTGCGCCTGCCCCAAGCCATGGTGACAGACCGGCTGCATCTGCATTGCAGTGTTGCTGAAGAGTACTGAAAGTACTCTGGGCGGTCAAGAGCACAAACCCACCTGTCTGGGAAGCAGTACATTCAGAGAGCTTGCTCCTCACGCACTGCAAAGACCAGTCCCTGGAGAAGGAGCTCATGCTTGGTAAAGGAGAGGGTCGGTGAGAAAGAGGAAGACCCTGGAGGAGGTGGATTCATGCCGGGCTGCCAGCATGGGCTCAGACATAGCCATTGCAAGGATGCTGCTGGTGTTTCGGGCTGCTGCAGCCTGTCCTTGGGTCACTGTGAGTTGGATCCGACTCATCGGCACATCCCCACCTTGTCTTCTTTGAGGCTGGGGATTGGGACCGGCCAATGATGGATTGGATTGTTTGCTAAGCAAGGTAAGCCCCGGCCTACTTGTGCTACTCTGCTAAGCTGCGGTGAATACACTCACATTTCCCCACCACATTCTAGACCCGTGGTTCCCAAACTTATTTGGCCTACTGCCCCCTTTCCAGAAAAAATATTGCTTAGCGCCCTCTGGAAATGGACTTTAAAAAATTTTAATAGCAAGTAAACAGAAAGATATACAGTAGGTCAAAATAAATTTGGGCAAGTCAAATTATAAAGATCTTTTCATTCCCATTGTTTAAAAATAAAAACTCTATAGATATATATTATAATTAAATATAGTAAGATCGTTTCTAAAAGTTTGAACTGTTAATTAATATTTTTGATAAGTTTTTGAAATATTTTTGTAAAAAACAAGCTAAAATAAATACTAATGAAATAAATAAACATGATATTATTAATTATAAGGTGCATGTAATTATTACAAAATAAATAAATACTCACCAATTATAGTCGCACTATTAGTTAGTTAACTTTAACTTGTCACAATATCACAACAACCTAACTTAGAGTTATATTATGCGTAATAATTACGGGAAATCTCATTCATAGCGTGCTCCAAAATCAGCTGGTGGTACTGCCAGTAGCCAGTACTACCGCTGCCGTTCCAGGCTTTGGCGTTGCTATCGACCGATCGCACGCGTGACAGTTGCCCACAGCAATGCTCGCAGTGCTCACGAGTTTTGTACAGCGATTCAGTGGCACCACATGAGCAGTAGCAGTGCACGATGCTATATACCTCAGTGCAAGTGAGGGAGCATGCGGGAACTAAGCCAACGTGCAGTATGTTGTTCAAAGAAAAATTGAGCGTTAGGAGCGGAATACATAAATCAATTTTTCTAAATTTCTTCTTTCTTTTATCCTTTCACCATCCTCTTACAGTTATTCATTGCCCCCAAATGCACCTGTGGCCATTACCGCCCCCCTGGATCGCTGCAGCACCTACCAGGGGGTGGTGGCGCCCATTTTAGGAATCACTGTTCTAGATGCTTCTTCTACAAAGACCAGATTTAAAGCGGGATATGATTGACTGGGGGGTTGAGGGAGTGTTTTCTTTTCTTTTTAACAGATGAAGTCAGTTCTTTTATCCAACTTTGTTCGTTTATTGGGCAAACTTAGGTGGGGTAGGTCTGTGCCTAGGTGTTAGGCTCCTTGGAGGTGAGCTTGACCTTGGAGTCATGAACCTCCTTTGACTGCACACCGTTGGCATTTGCTGGCTATAATTTCTTCCACCTTCATGATTTGAATGGAATGGGCCTGGGAGAAACACAAAGCTCCCACCAAACACTGCATGACAGCCACTGACTCCCATTGGACCCAAGGGTCCACAACCAAGCTTGTCGAACCTTCACCTTCACTCTGAGCAGCAAAGGCGACAAGCCCCACTTGCTATGTGCCCCACTCTTTAAACTGTTGCTACGAGAAGCCACAGTCCTTGGGTTCGGGTGCAAGGTGGGTGCTTTCTTGATTAAAAATTTGGTCTATATGTGGAGAATGATGACAGCAGCGGACGTGCGAGGGTTCTTGTCACAGTATGTTTATTTATGTATTGGAAAAACGATGTAGGAGCCCCTAATAAAATGATTTTTAATTAAAAAAATTTGGTCTATATGGAGCAACAAAAATGTTCTTAGGACACAAAAATAGTATTGTAACATATTTATTTAATTTTAAAACGCCTCGGGACATGGGACAAATTGTTAAAAAGCGGGACACTGGCCACCTTATTGTCTGTTTCCCATCCTATGGACCCGGAGTCTGAGGCCTCATTTCAAATGCACAATCCCAGGCCGGGTGGGAGTATGCAGTCAGCAAGACAAACCGGCTCACTTGGGCAGAGGCCTCATCTGCAGTGAACGACATGACATGATGTTGTCAGACTCAGGAGAATTGAGGGTTAGTCGATGGGCACGAGTTGGCCTTCCTTAGCTCGTAGTCACCTTGCTGACTGGGCGCTGGGGGGATGCTGCCGCTGAGCACGCCTGCCTTTCTGCCTGCAGCTGAAACAAAGCCAGCGGGAGGAAAGGTCACACATGTCCCTCCACTTTCCCATTCTCCTAGCAACACGCAGCCGGCGGGTGGCAGCCAAGCTCCAGCCCTCGCAGCTGGGCCGCCCGCCCCGTTGCTAGGAGAACAAGGGCTTTCTTGCCTTTGATGCCCGCCCTGCAGGTGACTGTTGTGGTGTCTCTTGGGGGTGCTCAGGCGGGCGGTGCCATTTGTTTCCTGAGCCCTTGTTTTAAGGCGAGGTGAGGCAGGACCTGGGTGAGGGAGGCTTGAGGACAAACCGATCGCTTCATCCGTGGTTTGGGGGAGCTGGTGGAGAGCCTCGGTTTCATGAATGAGCTCGCCTTAGGAAGGCGTCTGCAGAAGCTCCTGAAACCAAAGGCCATGTTTGACTTTCCGCATCCAGAAGCCATCTGCATCTGCCGGCGGGCGTGAAGCATGGGGGAGTGGGTGGGGGCAGGGCCAGGAAGGGCGAGGACGAGGCTGGCTCGAGGACCAGGCTGGCGTTGCCTGCCCGCCACCCCCCCCCCCCCCCCCCC
>PVJH01010303.1:0-74501 GCA_004026705.1 Nesogale talazaci | reverse complement strand
TCGAAACCAGCTGGCTGGACAGGGGGCCCTCGGTCTTGGGCCCTGCTGCGTCGGGGACAGGAGGGGGGCTCGCAGGGAGGTCCGCAGGAACGTCAAGGACGCGGGCGGGCAGGTGGTTGGGAAGCGGAAGTCACGGCAGTGGGGATTGGAATCCAGAGCTGGGTTTGAATTTCCTGCTGGGGCGCCCATCCCTTCGGGCGCCCGCTTTCTGCCTCGTGAGGCTTCTCTTCCTGGGTCCCGAGGCGGGGAAGAGGACCCGGGGGCGGTCACAGAGCGCGCTTTGCAGACCTGAGGTTAAAAAGAAGGGCGGTGGGGCTGGGCCGCCGACTCCCACCACCGGAGAGCAGTCGCGCCGTAATAAAAAAAAACAGCGAAAAGAAAAGCCATCTGCTCTGGCCAGTGGTTCCCGCCCGTTCTCTTTGGTCGCCCATCTCGTTGGGAGTCTGCCTGGCGTTGGCCGACTTGGCCGCCCAACCTCAAGGTCAGCGGTTCGAAACCCACCCGCGCTCCGCGGGAGAACGAGGCTCTTCACTGCCCTGCCCGTTGGGGACGCTGGGAGCCCGAGACGACCCTCTCTGGCTGTGCCATGGGGTTTTGGGGGGTGGGGTGAGGGTGGGTCGCGTCTCTCGCTTTTCCTCGGGGAGTGATACTAGAAGAGCCTTGAAGGGGTCCCTTGTCGTAGGTAGGAGATATGTTTAGTCGTAGGACCCACTTCCAGTGCTTGCCTCCATTAGATTGTGGGGATTTTGCTCCGAATTCGTCTTGCTTCACAAGAGTTTAATGTGTCAACGGCATTCCAATTACTTTGGGTTTCTCAAGTTCTCATTTTGTAAATAGGGGGAAAATCACATTATTTACCAGCTCTAATTGACTCTGAGTCACAATTGACTTCACAGTAGTGAGAATTGGGTATGGGTGCAGTTTGGGGTCAGGCTCTGGCAGAGGGTCACTTTGGTTTATGTAGTCGATTTTGTCTTTTCTGTGATTGCACCTGTAAATTTTAGATAAGCAAAACCGGTTTTTATTGCTGTTTCCATGCTGGGAAAGATACTTAACTACGAAAAACTCCCAAGTGCACTATAGTCCCCAACTTTAAAAAAAAAACCTTTTGTGAAGTGGGTAAAGCGTTACAGAGTAAGACTTTTCCATTCAACAGTTTATTTCACATCATTGATTGCAATCCGCACAATGTAACATTACTTTAACCCGTTTTCACATTTCCATTCCTCCTCTTCTAAACTTTATGAACTTTGGCCTTGAGTAAACACTCCCCCCTCTTTTGATCAAAAGTGATGATTAAGAGACCTATCAATTTGTTTGAAAATCGAGACAAGTAAACCCTTTTGTTTGTTTTTTGGGGCATCTGGTGGTGGGAGTAGGAGGCCCAGCCTTTGCTCATGTGGAACTGGAATTGAACTTCCATCCCAGTTGGCCGCAGTCCTGTGCATAGCCACTATGCCACCGGGGCTCAGCCCACCAGTTTTTTATTAAAGGACAGAAAAATGCAGAATAAATAAACATTTTGGTTTGCAGTATAAATGGATGTTTTGCTACATCTGGGAGGTTGTGTTATTGCATGCTAAAATTGATTTTCCCATAGAACAAAACTTGGAGAAAGTGATGGATTTTTGCATTCTTGGGCTATGTGAATATATAACCTTTTTGTGTGTGTGTGTGGCATCACTGCCCTCTGGTGGGAGTCGGAGGCCCTGTCTTGCTCCTGTAGAACTGCTGCTGGATTTGACCCGCCAACCCAGTGGGCTGCAGTCCCACTACGCCACACAACCACTACACCACCTGGGCTCAACTATTTAACATATTTAGAGGCAGCTTCTCTGGCCTAACTCTTGGCCACCTGCCTGCCCAGGAGCTCAAGATGCGCCTGTCTGTCTGTTTCTCTTTCTCTGCGGTCCCTTCCCTTCCCAAAAGTCCTTCATTGCCTCCAATAAAACCTATGTATTCTCCTACTCCCACCACCAGAGGGCAGTGATGCCCACAAAAAAACCCTATGTATTTGCATTTCTAAAAAACATTTAGACACAAAATTACAGATTTAGTATCTAACCAAAGACAAATAGCACAGATCCCATTTCCTTAGTATTCCCATTACTTTTTTTGGGGGGGGATCACTGCCCTTTGGTGGTGGGAGTAGGAGGCCTAGCCTTTGCTCCTGTGGAGCTGGAATTGAACCTCTATCCCAGTGGGCCGCAGTCCCGCGCACATCCCTTCCCATTACTTGTTAAAGGACCCGGTCAAGTGATTTGATTTCCAAGCTTCAATTTCCTTATATGTAAAATATTTTACAGTTATAAAGCTACATATATAATAATAGGATAATAATTGTAGGGGTCAGGGTGAAGGGGGTTAAAGGAGAGCTGATATTAAAGAGTTCACGTAGAAAGAAGTGTTTTGAAACTAATTGTAGTAGCAACTGTACAGTTATGGCCCATTCATTTGAATTAAGGAATGTGACATCTGTAAGATCGCCCATTAAAATGATTAGTTAGGGGCTGAGCCCCGTTGACGTAGTGGTTGTGCGCGGGACTGTGGCCCACTGGGATGGAGGTTCGATTCCAGCTCCCAGGAGCAAAGGCTGAGTCTCCTACTCCCACCACCAGGGCAGTGATGCCTAAAAAAAAAAGATAAAATATTTCCTACTCCCACCAGGGCAGTGATGTGAAAAAAAATTAAAATAAATATCTTAGAGTTATTGTGAACTTAGAGACCTGCTTATAGCTTAGAAGCTGTATTTTGTACCTCAGTGTGTGTTACTAGTGTGTGTTAAAATAGCGATTTCTGCCTTCATGTCCCCCTAGCTTACTTTGAATCAGAGTTGCTCGTAGAAGCAAGGCCTGAATTGTGGACCGAGGTGGCTCAATCTTGCTGCCAGTGCCACCATGTTCCTGTACAACCTGACCTTGCAGCGAGCCACCGGCATCAGTTTTGCCATTCATGGCAACTTTTCTGGTAAGTTCTAAAGTTACTTTCTTTATGAATTGCAGTAACGTTTAGCTTATCTCTTGTGTTGGAAATACTTGTACCCCCAATTATGAGACTGCCTGAAAACAACAGTTAATAAATGTGAAGGTATAGATAACAGCTTGTCAGCTACCAGATTTGCAACCGTCAAATTACGGTGCACTGTCTATTACCTTACAGCAGGCACATTTCTGAGTTCATTTGTACTCGAGATGTAATTTCTTACAGTCCCAATGATATACCAGGTTGTGTGCCTGTTGCTGTGAGACGTAAGGAGATACGTGAAACTTGATGATCCTTGTTATTGAATATGACATCAGCTTGTGTGTGTGTGAAGGCGTTTCTCTGGTTATCAAATGAGAAGAAGCCCTTTTAAAGGGGGAGTGAGTTTGAGCTTGCCTCTCGAAAGGGAGAGCAGGAGGACTTCCTGGACGGAGAATGGGAAGGGATGCTTAGGCAAAGGGATTGCACGCAGATGGAAGCAGATCTTATGCGCGTTTGTTCACCTCCTTTGTGCCCTGTGGAATGAACTGGAGGGGTGGGGGTGGGGGTGGGGGTGGGAGTGTTTGGAAAGGCAGTAGGGAGGTCAGGTGGTAGGGAGTTGTAAACTGCTTAAGGCAGTGGTTCTCAACCTTCCTAATGCTGCAACCCTTTAATACATTTCCTCATTTTGTTGCAAACCCCCCCCCCCCACCATAAGATCACTCTTTAATCATAAAATTATTTTCGCTGCTACTTCATAACTGTAATTTTGCTATTGTTATGAATCGGGCCACTCATGTGAAAGGGTCATTCGACCCCCCCCCCCAAAGGGGTCGCCACCCACAGGTTGAGAACCGCTGGCTTAAAGAAGCCTTGAGAGAGAAAAGAGGAGTTACTCAAGTGCATGAAAGCCCTGTTGGTGCAGTGCCTTCAAAATGGGGTGCTAACTGAAAGGTCAGTGGTCTGAACCCCCTCCAGTGGGGAACAAGGCCGTCTGCTTCCATAAAGATTTGAAGCCTAGACAGTGCTGGGGAGTGTTTCTATCCTGTCATATCTATAGGACCACGGTGAGTCTAAAATCATTTCCATGGTGATGGTTAATATGTCTAACTACCTTTGCAGGTTTAATTCCAGATAACACAAAAGGGGCCAAATTGGTAGAGTATATGAAATTTTCCGGGGTTCAAATTGACTGCCTTTCTGAGTGTGAAAAGTGCACAGGAGCCTAGCTATCAGACCACGCTCATTCGCTGTTTTCTGTGAACATCATGGTTTTTATTAAAAGTCTCCGAGTTCATTCTGATTTAGTTATTCCTCGCTGCATTTTATGAAGGAAGTTGTATCCTGTTTTGGTGTGCGTGAATTTGACTGTGTAACAAATGATTCTGTGCTGCAGTTTGAAAGGAATTCTTGGGAGAATGTTTTATACTTTAAAGCACCTTTATTTTACATATTTTCATATATATGTAAAAATTTCTTTTACCCGTGAGCCATTGAGAGAGCAGTATCATTTATAATAGGCTTTATAGTTTCCAAAGCTCTTGATTGTACTTGATGTTATCTGAGTCCTAAAGGACATTTGGAAAGTAAGGTGGCAGGCTAAGTGGTAGTGTGGTGGTTTTCTTTTTTTTTTTGGTAGTGTTTTATAAATGAGACGAGATTGGGATGGATCAAGCCCAAACTCAATACTCTTTGGGTCGATTTCAACTTAGTGCCCCTGCATTGTACAGAGTAGAACTGTTCCTTTGGATCGTTCTGACTGAATCTCGGTGGAGCAGATCACCTCATCAGCTAGCCATCTCTCTTGGAGTCAATAACTGGTGGGTTTGAACTGCCAACCTTGCAGTTAGCCACAGCGCTGCTCGGACTCCTCTGGGGTGGGATAAGGGTGGGTGGGAAAGTCAGATGCACCGCCAGTATGGTGGCATGGGAGGGTCGAGTTCTGGACTCAGTGGACATAGAAAGGGGAAGAAGTTCCAGCTTGGGTGACAGAGAACATGGAAAGTAAGTTGATAGTGGGGGAGGGCAATCTTCTTTTATTTCGTTTGACCTTATTCACAACTCATGCAGGTACAATTATGTAACTTGCAGAGACAGATGGGGACAAAACTGGCCACTAGTCAGTTGGAGATACTGACTGAAGTTAAGAAAACAAGGGAATTTGCAAATAAACTGTTAGATGCCAGCTTGAGAATTGGAATACTAAATTTGATACTTGAATCTGCACAAAAAGTTTCTACAGTGCTTTCTTTTTTTTGTTTTTGTTTTTTGGCATTATTGCCCTCTGGTGGTGGGAGTAGGAGGCCCAGCCTTTACGCCTGTGGAGCCACTGCTGGAATTGAACCTCAATCCCAGTGGGCCTCAGTCCCACGCAAAACCACTACGCCACCATGCTCAGCCTACAGTGCTTTCTTTTTTTTGGGGGGGCAGGGGGCAATCACTGCTCTCCGGTGGTGGGAGTAGGAGGCCCAGTCCCACTACTGGAATTGAACCTCCGTCCCAGTGGGCCACAGTCCTGCTCACAACCACTACGCCACCGGGCCTCAGCCCTACAGTGCTTTCTGAAAATAGCTTTGGAAATAAACTAGAAAGACATCTTGGGAAACTTGTATTTTGTAAAACTAAGTGCCGGACAATATGATTTTAGATAGTTCCCAGTAATTTCAATTTAATGGCAAATCTTTTTTTTGTTTTTTGGGCATCACTGCCCTCTGGTGGTGGGAGTAGGGGGCCCAGCCTTTGCTCCGTGGAGCCGGAACCGAACCTCCATCTCAGTGGGCCACAGTTCTGCGCACAACCACTACGCCACCGGGGCTCAGCCCTGTGGCAAATCTTAAGAAAAGTAAAAAGAACAATGGAATAGAATTGTAATGAAAATAGTCACAGAACTGATTTTTAAAAGTCTTTAATGTCAAGGCGTCCTGGTGGCACCTAGTGGCAGGTGTTAGACTGCTAACCTGGAAGTAGACAGTTTAAACCTGCCAGCCGCACCTCGGAAGAAGCTGCTCCCGTAAAGATTCACTGTGCAGTGCTTATAAAAGGAAAAGTCTCACTGAAAAGACTTCAGTTCTTTTATGACACAAACTAGTGTCCAGCAAACAAAAAAGATGTACAGTGTAGTATGGGGAAACCTTGTGCGGGGTCACTATGAGTTGGATTGGCTTGGCTTGTTGTCAGTGTGTTGGATTTTTTTCTTTTTTTAAAGTTTTCTTCATTGGCACTTTAAAAAATATTCCAATTATAAGAACATTACCATGTCAAGTAGAAGAAATGAGTGCATGTACTGAGCTCCCAACTTACTTATATTTGTTAGAGGTGTCTTGAATCCATCCGGGTTACATTGTAGAGGTGGTGGTTCCTTATGACTTCTTTTTCTGTGATCTAGGAACCAAACAACAGGAAATTGTTGTTTCTCGAGGGAAGATACTGGAGCTGCTTCGTCCTGACCCCAACACTGGCAAAGTGCACACTCTCCTGACTGTGGAAGTATTTGGCGTTATCCGATCTCTGATGGCCTTTAGGCTGACAGGTGGCACCAAAGACTACATTGTAGTTGGCAGTGACTCAGGTCGGATTGTTATCTTGGAGTATCAGCCATCCAAGAACATGTTTGAGAAAATTCACCAAGAAACTTTTGGCAAGAGTGGATGCCGCCGTATTGTTCCTGGCCAGTTTTTAGCTGTGGACCCCAAGGGACGAGCCGTTATGATCAGTGAGTGCCTTGTCCTGCTGAGTGTATTATTTGCCTGTTCTGGAAACTCAGTTTAGGAGTGCTTCCTTCGGTACTATATATGAACAACCTCTATGTTTTAAAGTTGATTTTAAAACATTGGGAAAATCTTTTACAAGCTGAGCAAAAAAATTGTTCATCCCCCAAACAGTGAGTGCTCTTTGATTATTAGACTGTGGGTATGGTTGCTTTCATCAGCCTGAAGTGATGATTCACATTCATGTCTCTTCTCTGATAAATGTCTTGAAGAGAATTTTGTGATCTGATCAGACATTTGTTTTGGGGGCATCACTGCCCTCTGGTGGTGGGAGTAGGAGGCCCAGCCTTGTTGCTGGATTTGAACCTCCAACCCAGTGGGCCGCCGTCCCACGCACAACCGCTACACCACTGGGGCTCAGCCCCATGGTGAGACCTTTTAAGGGCAGCCTTTTTTTGTGTTTCCCCATTTCATTTACTCAAAGAATAGCTAGCAGTCTTCAGGATTATTTATAGTTTCTGAAGATCCTTAAATCCTCATGCCACATGAAAACACTCAGTGTTTGTGATAGCAGGTCCCATTTAGGAATTGAGAGGCAATGTGGTATTCCTCTATTCTAATGATCGCAAAGACGTGAGGTAAAATACTTAAGAGAGTTAGCGCTGGCTGTTAATTCTGTGTGGGTGTTAATCATGGTACTCTGAGCACCTCTTGTTGTCCCCTTTGAGCGCAGGTGCCATTGAGAAACAGAAACTGGTGTATATTTTGAACAGAGACGCTGCAGCCCGGCTTACCATCTCATCTCCTCTGGAGGCCCACAAAGCAAACACCTTAGTGTATCATGTGGTTGGAGTAGATGTGGGATTTGAGAATCCAATGTTTGCCTGTCTTGAAATGGATTATGAGGTAAGAAGTCATTTCTCTTTTATCTTGGGCTTTTTCCCAAATATGTCTATGCTTTCATAGGATTGTCTTCATTTTGTACATCTTGTAACTATCTTACTGCAGTGCTTTGCAGTTTTTCAAATCCGGTGTTGAAATTCTTTGAAGTAGTATCTTATAGCATTGCTCTGAGTTGAACAGTCTCGCTATAGAAAACCATATATATTTACCGAGACAGAAATGGTGTATTTACTGAGCAGAGTTGCATAGGAAGGAAATAAAGTTGTATTTGGAGATTTATTTCACAGGGAGGGAGTGAAAGCCAGAGCATACCAGGTTCTTACCCCTCAGGTAAGGGGAACACTGAGTCCAGAAGTAAGAGACCTGGGTTCTGGTTGCAGCTCTGACAAGACCTACCTGACGTAAACTTTGGCAAACCACTTGACATCTGTGTATCCTCATTTGTCTAAGGGAGAGTTCCTGAAGTCCTTTCCTTTCCAGCTCTCAGAGTTCCTTAATTTTATTGTATTGGTGAGCGTTTGTGCTATGCTGGTCTTTTGTAGGAAGCTGACAATGATCCAACGGGTGAAGCAGCCGCTAATACGCAGCAGACCCTGACTTTCTATGAGTTAGACCTTGGCTTAAACCACGTGGTTCGAAAATACAGTGAGCCTTTGGAGGAACATGGCAACTTCCTTATTACAGGTACTTTTTTCAAGTTGATTTGGAACTTTCTAGTTGGTCTATTTTATGGCCAATCATAAGAGGGTTATTTAATAGGCTTTGAAAGTTAATATATATGTAGACACGTATGTTTTTGTCAGGGTTTCGGCTCCGCACAGTCAAGTCCTTATGAGTGGATTTTGCAACCACAGAAAATAGGACACTAGGGCACAGGGACCCCATGTCTCCATGTTGGGATCAAGAGAGCAAATGTATTTTTCAGTGTGTGTGTATACACACGGGGCTTATAAATCTTTCAAAAGACATAAGAATAATAGAGTAAATGGATATTATAATAAGCTGGTAATAAAATGAGTCGCACCTAATCTTTTTTTCCCCCCAATTTTTTTGTTTTTGTGGACTTCACTGCCCCCTGGTGGGAGTAGGAGGCCCAACCTTGCTCCTGGAGAGCTGCTGCTGGATATGAACCGCCAATCCTGTGGGCCGCAGTCCCACACTCAATCACCACGCCACCAGGGCCTAATCTTATGTGAGCCCTCCCTAAGGGAACAATCTGATTCTAATCTGAAGAGGTCAGAAGAAAGTTGCTCTTTAGGGTGTGGACAAGCAATAGAATTTGTTTGTTTTAACAGCATAACCTTCAGGTGTATTGTGCACAGCGAGGCTCATCTTTTATGATAGTTCCTTGTAGGGACTCTTTAGATTCATTACTTATTTACTTATTATTACTATTATTATTATTATTATTTTGATATCACTGCCTCTGGTGGTCATGGGCGCTATCCAGTGCCACTCCTGAGAGCCGCCGCTGGATTTGAACCGCCAAACCCACGGGCCACAGTTCCACACTCAACCACTTACACCACCAGGGCAAAGCCTACTTATTATTAAGATTCATTTTTATCTCATAACCTTGAGGGCCTTCTGCCACCAGAATCAGAGACTGCTCCCCAGACATCATAATTATGAGCTGTTCACATTTTCATGCAGTCAGTCCTTCCTTTCCTCACTTCGTCTGGGCTAACTGTGGAATTTTATGGCTAAGTTAAAAATTCTGTAGTAGGAGGGATAAAGATGCTTTGATTGGGAAAAGAGACATCTCTGTTTCAGTAACCCTTTTTTTGGCCGGGGGGGGGGGGGGGGCAAATCACTGCTCTCCGGTGGTGGGAGTAGGAGGCCCAGCCCCACTGCTGGAATTGAACCTCCGTCCCAGTGGGCCGCAATCCTGCACACAACCACTACGCCACCAGGGCTCAGCCCTGTTTCAGTAACTCTTACTGAATTCTGATGGGGACAGGAAAGAAAGCACTTGGAGACCAGTGAGCTTGTAATACTGATTTTTAAAAATCATTTTATTGAGGGATTATACAGCTCTTATCATAATCCTTACTTATATCCATTGTGTCAAGTACATTTGTATATATGTTGTCATTATTTTCAAAACGTTTTCTTTCTACTTGAGCCCTTGGTATCAGCTCATTTCCCTTCCTTATTCCATTCTCTCCCTCCTGAGAGCTTGATAATTTCTAAATTTTTACTTAGATATCTTTACACCGATCATTTGTTGTCCCTCCCCCGGGAGGGGGTTAGTAATATTGATTCTTGTTTTTGTTTTTTTTTGGGGGGGAGGGCATCACTGCCCTCAGGTGGTGGGAGTAGGAGGTCCAGCCTTTGCTCCGTGGAGCTGGAATTGAACCTCCATCCCAGGAGGCCGCAGTCCCGCACACAACCACTACCCCACCGGGGCTCAGCCCGATTCTTAACCGTATTTATGATTGTATGACTACTCAATCTTTCCCTCTTTTTAAGGAAACCAAAACTTGTCTTGTTGAAACAAAAGTGAATATAAGATAAAACAGTAGGGGCTGTACCCCGGTGGCGAAGTGGTTGAGTGCGGGACTGCACCCCAGAGTTGGCAGTTCATATCCAGCAGCAGCTCTCCGGGAGCAAGTCTGGGTCTCCTACTCCCACCACAGGGCAGTGATGCCCACAAAAAAACACAAAAACAAAAACAGGCTGACCCCCGGTGGCGTAGTGGTTGGGCGCGGGACTGCGGCCCACTGGGATGGAGGTTCAATTCCGGCTACCAGAAGCAAAGGCTGGGCCTCCTACTCCCACCACCTGAGGGCAGTGATGCCTTAAAAAAAAAAAAAATTAACATCTCCAAAAAAAAAAACAAAAACAAAAAAGATAAAACAATAGGGCACTGAATTTGAAAACAGTTACCAAAATTGATCTAAGAGATTAAGAGCTTAAATAAAAAAGAGAGATGAGTGCTGAGCCCTGGTGGCGTAAGTGGTTGAGTGCGGAACTGCAGCCCGCAGGCTTGACGGTTCAAATCCAGCGGCGGCTGGGTAGCGCCCACCACCACCAGAGGCAGTGATGCCCACAAAAACAAAAAAGAGAGATGAAGACAAAAGGACATTACAAATACATTAAAGAAGCTAAAGTCATAGAAGATTTCTTACCCTCAAAAGAATTAGGTCCTCAATTAGAGGAAAACGTTTATCATGTTGTAAAAGGTAAAGATATTCCTTTTTTTTCCTACTATTTTTTATTGTGGGCATCATTGCCCCCTACTGGGAGTAGGAGGCCCAGCCCCACTGCTAGAATTGAACCTCCGTCCCAGTGGGCTGCAGTCCTGCGCACAACCTCTACGCCACTGGGGCTCAGCCCCCGATAGTCCTTTTTAAAAATCATTTTATTCCTCCCCATACTGCACAATTCCATTGTATCAAGCACATTTGTTGTTCTTATCATTCTCAAAACATTTGTCATTTGAGCTCTTGGTATCAATCAGTTCCTTATTTATCCCCCCCCCCCCCATGAGCACTTGATTATAAATTATTGTCATTTTGTCATATTTTATACTATTCAACCTGTCCCTTTACCCACGGTATTCTTTTTTTTCGGGGGTGGGGGGGCATTACTGACCTCTCATGGGAGTGTGAGGCCCAGCTTTGCTCCTGGAGAGCTGCTGCTGGATTTGAACCACCAAGCCAGTGGACTGCATTCCCGCACTCAACCACTGCACCACCAGGGCTAAGTGGTATCCTTTTTTGGGGGGTGAGCATCACTGCCCTCTGATGGTGGAAGTAGGAGGCCCAGCCTTTGCGCCTATGGAGCCTCTGCTGGTATTCTTTTTTTAAAAGCATATTTTTCTTTCTTTTTTTTTTTAACTTATTTTTTTTTTATTTTTTAGGCATCACTGCCCTCACTTTCTTTTTTTTTTAACCTTTTATTCACATTCATTTTTCACTTTTAGTGTCCTAGCACATTTTTCTATATTAGGAAATGAAAGGTACAAAACCACTTTGTGACTCTGATTTCATTATCCAAGTAGAGGAAAGGCAACAGCAAAAATTTGCAGACTAGTTTTATTTATGATTACAGATACAAAAAATAAAAAATTTTAGCAAATCAAATCCCAACACTTTTATTTAGCACCTCATAGCTAAGCAAGGCTTTTGTGGAACTCAAGGATATTTCATTATGAAAAAGTCTGAGCCCCGGTGGCATAAGTGGTTGAGTGCGGGCCTGTCACCTGCGGCCTTGGCGGTTCATATCCAGCGGAGGCTCTCAGGAGCAGCGCTGGGTAGCTCCCACGATCACCAAAGGGAAGTGGTGCCCCCCCAAAAGAAAAAGTCATTTTCAGTTTAATTCACTATTTAAAAATTAAAAGGAGGAAGCTTTATATGTGGTCATTTATATTTTATTAGGCTTGGGGATGACAGTGATCCAGTCCTTTTTTTTAGTTTCTATTGTACTTAAGTTGACACCTTAGACAGACTATATTCTGATAGAAGAGTCCAGAAGGACACTAAAAGCAGATAATACTCATCTTTGATCATTGAGTCATAGGTAGAGACAGTAGCATTCAGTATGAATTACACATTTGATTCCTTGAACTTCTATTTTTAATTTATAAGGGCTTAGTTTATTCAACACACATTTCAGTTGTCTCCTATCAAGTTAGTCCATTGGGTTTTGGGATTACCTGGGAGGGGATAGATAATTGTCTCTTAATGTGAAAGTTTGGTCTACAGGGGTATTTAGACAATTAACAGGAAGAAAACTGACATTGAGAGTGCCAAGTACCTTGACAATTTGCCAGGGGAGGTAACTCAGGGAAAGGGAGTATGCTGGACACAGCCTTCGCGGAGGAGGTAGGTAGGTAGGTACGATTTGGGATGGAGGAGGAGGATTTTTGTTAGACTGAACGGGAACATCATGTACAGCAGCCCAAATGCAAGAAAGAACATTGTGTATCCAGAAAACTGACAGCTCTTTAAAAGTCTCGGAGCTACTGGAGTTAGGGGATATAATCTGATAAAGCTGGACCCCTCTAAAGGATCATTAGCATTTTGTCTGATAAAAGGTATGTAAGACTTGCTAAGAAGACTGATGGGGGAATATTTTGTAAACCGCGTAAAGTAATGGCAACATGAGAATAGTAGGATTTAAGAATTGCCAAGGATGTAGAATCAACAAGAAGGGAGGGCTGAAGCATGGAAATCACTCTGGTTGAGGCTGCTTGTGGATGATGGGAGTCTCCTCAAGATGATACAGCAGATTTGAGGAGGACTTAGTCTGTGACCAACGTGGTGTGTGTGAGTGGCCTGTGGAGCATCTCTGTGTGGAAATGTCCAGCAGGCAATTGATTATAGATCTGAGGATAACAACTGAGTTATACAGGCTTGGAGGTAGAACGTTGAATTCATTGTCAGATATTTGAACATGGAGCTGGATTGCCTAAGCAGGCATTATCAGGGTTATCAAGGAAACACTTTGAATGTTTTCAGCCAAGCACATTGTACCTCCATCAAGTTGTGCTGAAAGAGGAGGAATTGATAGCTAGCGTCGTGTAATTCATGATTATATCAAGTCATTGCTAAAATTTATTTACTTTCACAGTTCCAGGCGGGTCGGACGGTCCAAGTGGCGTGCTGATCTGCTCTGAAAACTATATCACCTACAAGAACTTTGGGGACCAACCCGATATCCGTTGTCCAATTCCCAGGAGAAGGGTAAGGTCTTTTTTTTTGGGGGGGGGGGTGCAATTTAAAGTACTGTTTATTTGCTATCGGGTTTATAAATGACATTTTTAGTATCATGAGTAAGTTGAAGAAATTCTTTCAGTAGACTTAGTAGTGCTCACATGTTTTGAGAGGAATGCATGGACCTTGCCATTTTGAAGTTGCTGAAAGCTTTTCGTTTGGAGGAACCAGGCTTGTTCATCACCCCTCACTTTTTTGGGGGGTGGGTATCACTGCCCTCTGGTGGGAGTAGGAGGCCCAACCTTGCTCTTGGAGAGCTGCTGCTGGATTTGAACCTCCAACCCAATGGGCCGCAGTCCCGCACACAACCACTATGCCACCGGGACTCAGTCCCACCCCTCACTTTTATTCTGCAAAGTTCTAGTATACAGGGAAAAAAAATTTTTTGTTTGTTTGTTTTAACGGTTTTTTCTTTTTCGGATCATTGCCCTGGTGGGAGTATTAGGCCTTGCCTTGCTCCTGGAGAGCTGCTGCTGGATTTGAACCATCAACACTGTGGACTGCAGTCCCGCACACAACCACTGCCCCACCAGGGCTTAGCCAGAAAAATCTTTAACAGAATAGAATAATGAATGCCTGCTTGCTCTTTATTCAGATTCACCAATTAATATTTTGCCACATGACCTGTACACACACATTTTTTAAATGGCTAAAGTATTTGAAAACATTTTATAGACAGTTCAAGAGTCCACTAATACGTAGCCTCCGAGAACAGACATTTTCCTACATAGCAATACTTCCAATATCATGACTGAGAAATTTTAACATGTCATATTTACTAAGTTGTTTTATCTCACAGTTTCCTCTAGGTCTGTCTTTTTTTGGCGAGGGGGGCGGGCATCACTGCCCTTAGATGGGAGTAGGAGGCCCAGCCTTTGTTCTGTGGAGCTGGAATCGAACCTCCATCCCAGTGGGCCACAGTCCCGCGCACAACCACTGCGCCACTGGGGCTCAGCCCCTAGGTCTGTCTATTTTAATTTAGAATCCAAATAGGAATCGTACTTTGAATTTGGTCGTAGTATTTTTTAGTGTGATTTAGAATATTTTAATTGCTGCTTGCTAAATTTAAAATGACAAGGTTCCTCTCAGAGTTTATTTGTTTTTTATATACTGAACCACAGACTGTTCATCACGATTATCTGGTTTAATTTTTGAAAGCATTAATACTAGGTGACACTAGGAATCCAAAAGCCCTAAATTGAAATCGACTCAATAGCACATTGTAACATTAGTTTTTCTCACTGGGAATACATTTTGAGGTGTCTGTTGCGCTCTTTTTTCTAAAGGAATCTTCCTCTTCGGGACTCATTTGTAATCTGTGAGGGTGATCCAGGAGGCTGTCTGAATAGCCCTTTCCTAAGCAACTTTACAGCCGGGGCTTTTGGTATTGAGTTCATCCGAGTGAGTGTTTGCAAATCGAGGATTGCAGGGCTTTTATCGTGATGCTACAGTAGCTATTTGAAAATAGAATGAGTTATTACATTGGTGTTTGCAGATTGAGGGTTTCAGGGCTTTTATTGTGATACTGCAAACTAGGTAGTGATGACAGCCTAATAAGCAAATAGTGCACGCTTGCCAGCCTGGAGATAGCAAAGAATGAAACAAGCCCAGTTCTTTTCCTTCCTGTCTTGTACCTTTGTTCCCTTTGTTTGTTTTGATTTGATTTTGGTTACAGTGCCATAAACCTTGTTACATATGTATATCAGAATATAAAAAAAGACAAATTTATTTTAAGAAAATAGGATATAATGACCTTACCAACCTTTAATAATTATCTACCTATTCCTGATGTTGTTTTATCTGTTTCTTCAGTCTCCCCTCAGACTGATTATACATGGTCCACTTAAAAGTGATTTATAGGCCTTGAGATGAAGGATTTTTAAATATAGGTGATGTGGGTTGTGACCCCTTTGGGGGTCGAAAGACCTTTTCACAGGTCTTTATATTTATAACAGTAGCAAAATTAGTTATAAAGAAGCAATGAAGCTAATGTTAAGGTTGGGGGGGGGGGGTCACCGTAATACGAGACCCTGTATTGAAAGGGTTGTGGCCTGAGGAAGGTTGAGATCCACTGCAGTGCATGCAGTGCAAGACTCTGTGAGTCTTAGAAAACCTGAGGATAAATTTGCCTAATTAAGTGTGCCAAGTTATAGAATGACATTGTTTGGTTGACTAGATGTTTAATTGATCACTTAACTGCCAGGAAATGAACTTGGTTTGGGAATACATGGAAATAAAAGTACTAGTTTCACCCTAGAGTGTTTACTTAGTGAGAGAAGTAACAAAATATTGAAATCTCTTTTTTAAAAAAGTTCAAAACCTTAGCCAAGACCTTTTGGGAATCAAGGAAGTTGGTGAATAGCACTGGACTGGTAATGAATAGTCATGGTGGAGTGTAGTGGTTGTCTGTGAATGTTTATTCACCGCCTGAAATGATGATGCTTGCATTTCATGTCTCTTCTCTGATACGTTTCTCTGAAGATACATTTTGCCGTACCAATCTGATCGGGCTGTAGAGAGGACTTGTCACAGGCATTGCTGCATCCTGTGAGCAGCAAGAATTTTTTAACTACAGGCCTTAGAGGTAGCACAAGTTCCATTCCAGAACATGGCAAAGTAACTGATGCTGCAATTAATTTAGTCACATGTCATTTTGTTTGCTTGTTTTCTAGTACATATAAAATTAGGTTTAAACCATACTTTCATCATTAAGTGTGCAGTAGCATTGAAATTTTAAATACTGTGAGAATTGCCAAAAAAAGGACACAAATATGAAGTGAGTAGAACTGCTAGAGAAATTGCCACCTGTAGACTTGTTTGATGTAGGGTGGTCACAAAGCTTTCCATTATAAGAAGTTGGATGTCCATGACGTTCAGGAGAGCAGGGTGTCTGTGCAGGCTTCCTGCTCAGACTGGCAGGCTGGGTTGGGTCAGAGCTCCTACAAAGAAGCCTCAGGGTCTTGGAAGCAGAAATGCCCATTTCTAATTTCTCAGATGTTTTTGTGTTTGACCTTCCTAGAATGACCTGGATGACCCTGAGAGAGGAATGATTTTTGTCTGCTCTGCCACCCATAAGACCAAATCGATGTTCTTCTTTTTAGCCCAAACTGAGCAGGGAGATATCTTCAAGATTACCCTGGAGACGGATGAAGATATGGTAAGCAAACCACAGATAACAACCTTATTACCATCAAATTGATTCTTACTCATAGCACCCCTATAAGGCAGGGGCGCTCATTCGGTGTTCTGAGACCGTAAATATTTAGGACAGTAGATGGACCTGTCTCTGTCTAATCGAGCAGCCAGTGGGTTTGAACTGCCAGCCGTGGCCAGCCCAATGCTTAACCTGTTAACATCATCAGTGAATGGATGAAGTGGAGAAAATGAAAAAAATATTTGTTATGATGAATCTACCTTAGTAAAATTCTTAAAATTTTGTCTTAATTATTATAATAATTGTGTGCGTTTCAGACTTACAAAGCAGTTTTACACACTACTTTTCCTTACAACCATTGTCTTGACAGGTCAGTTAATCAAAAGTTAATTATAAAAACTGTTAAAATGGTTGCCAAGGATGTTAAAGCTGTGTGTGGGACTGGTAGAAGATGGTAGATCTTCCTGTGGTTTGCAGATTTCTTCTGGCCTTGTGCCGTCATGTTAAGAGATTGGGTTTTGCTACTTTCTAGTGAGTCTATTCAGGCAGTAGCAATTGATTTAACTAACCAGAGGAAATTCTCTCTGCCTTCTGAACTGTGCTAACGGACATGATCCATTTACTTTTGTCTCACAGAGGAGTTCCCTGAACAACTGGGCAATTTCTTAGATAACTCTTTTATTTATTTATTTGGCATCACTGCCCTCTGGTGGGAGTGGGAGGCCCAGCCTTGCTCCTGGAGAGCTGCTGCTAGATATGAACCATTAGATAACTCTTCAGATAAGGTGCCTGCAAGTTTTTTTGTTTGTTTTTTTGTTTTTAATTAAAAGGCCAAATAGTAAATCAGTTCTGTTTTCTCTGTCTCACCTTTGCTACTGTAGCACAAAAGCAGCCAAGGTCAGTAAGTCAGCCAATAGTAGGCTTTAGATTTGTGGACCCTGCGTTTAGATTGTCCAGTTCCCAAGTTGTGAAAGTGTTTGACAGGCTCTGCTGTTAACAGAGGGTGGAGGTTCAGCTCTCTGCTCAAAGGTTCCTTGGAATAAAGGCCTTTGTAAACAGTTAGCTTAATGGAGCATATTGCTACTCTGATTACAAGGTTGCCATGAGTGAGAATCCAAGTCCTTAGGACCCCGCCCCATCGTGCACGCTACTGCCCCCACCCCCGTGCACACACTGATGGGACTGCTCACTCATCGCCATCAATCTGTGCTGGTTTATTGCAAGCCTTAGGACAGGGTCCAACTGCTTGTGGGTTTTATTGTCAGTAACTCTTTTCTGTTGTTGCTTATGCTTCAGTAGGCTTTATTGGGCCAGTAACTCTTTAAGGGTATAGAAAACCTTGTCTTTATTACATCCTGGTGGGATTAGATACTAATTGTTTTTCTTTCTTTATCCCACCCCAGGTTACTGAAATCCGCCTCAAGTATTTTGATACTGTGCCAGTTGCTGCTGCCATGTGTGTACTTAAAACTGGCTTCCTCTTTGTGGCATCGGAATTTGGAAATCAGTGAGTAGACCATAGTTCATCCTGGTGATTGTAAAAACTGGTGAGAGGTCTGACTTTAAGTCCAGACTTTTTAGTAACAACCTCTTGGCAGTTATGAAGCATTCTTTCCCTTCATTTACTTCAATGACTTAACCATACGTTTGGCTATGTAAATTGCTTTGGAAATGGTTTCTTTTCTGTCCTGGATATTTATCTGAATAAGTATTTTTTGAAGTATTTCTTTTTAGACCTGATTTCTATAAATACCTCACTTGAACAAGTCTAAAATAGAATAGTTTGGGTGGAGTGTTGTGGTTTTATGCATACACTTATTCATAGCCTGAAATGATGATTCTTAAAATTTCATGTCTCTTCTCTGACATGTTTCTCTGGAGATGATTCTTGCCTTACTGATCTGATCAGGCTGTAGCGGGCAATTGTGGCCTATGAGTACTTGCAGCACCTGCTACCCCTGTCAGCAATTGTGTTGGTCTGGGTAGACTAGAGAAACAAAAATTCATAGACACTCCTATTTTATCAGATAGAGTTTTAAATAAAGGGTAAGTCTACTTTAAGAAAGCATTCCAGCCCAACCCATAAGTCTGACACCAATCTACAAAGTTCTCCTCAACCTCACAAAACACCCACAATGACGCCCGCTGACTACAGGAGGAAAGTCAAACCAGTGAATGTGCAGCATCTCAGCGCTGGCAGGGGTTTCCACATGGCTGCCCCAGCACCTGAGCTTGCTTCAGGGTAGGTCCATGTGGCTTCTCAGGGATTTCCCTGAGAAGGAAACAAGCCTTGCCACCTGAGGCAGAGAACTAGTTAAGGCAGCCGCACACTGGCACGGCCGTCAGAGAACAAGCGGCCGAGACAGGTGAGGCTCACCCAGTTAGTTGGCTCTTCCTCTTCGATTAGTCCATGTGTTCATCAGCCAGGTTGGCACAATAGACACAATATCACAGCATTTCCCAAACTCCCGTGTTCTTATAATGACGGTACGTTTCTAGCAACTGAAATGTGACAGGTCCTTCCATTTGTGTTGTCCTCCTCCGCTTTCAGGTAATGAGGGGCTTTTCCCCCTTCTGGATCCCGTTTTATGTAGTGCTAGTATGACCTTGTTATTAGCATGTCTGACCATCTATAATGTCATCAGTCTGGAGGTGTAGCTGGTGAGTTCAAAGTATCTACCTTGTGGGTACTAGCCTAACTTTTGGGGGAGCAGCCTCCACAAACAAATGGGTTCTAGGAGGGGGTTGTGTAATGGACAGGTAATTAAAGAAACAACAGGCCAAGCACGCAAGGGCTCACCTCTCTTCTGGAGCCCAGAACCAGGGTGAGGAAATGGGTTCTCTTAATAGGCTTATATGATGTTGGGAGTGCATGCCATGTCACACACATGGTAACCGGAGGGGTTTGTATTAGAGGGCCTACATCTCATAGGAAGGAGATCTAGGGGGTGCACAGGAAGGGGACATGTTGGGGACATACACGGGACAGGATGGTGCATATTTTTAACAAGATGGGTGGGTTTTAGAGTTTATATGGCAGCTTAACCTTGGTCATCTTTGATCTGGCTTGACCTACAGTGTCCCTGAGTTCTTCTCCAGGGGAGCAGTCTGATCCTTATCAGAAGGGAGGGGGCCGGACATAGGGTGGGATGGTCAGATCCCTCTTGATGATAGAGAGCCCTTACCCTTCAAGGATGCCACTATGTGCTTGCAAGCAACACCTTAAAATGGGAATTGTCACTGAGGGACATTGTGGGGAGTAACTTTTACTTAGGAGACGGTGACTGAGGTGCACCTCCACCTCATGAGTGTGAAGGCCTTCCTCCAGCAGAAGCTGCCTTCCAGACTCCTTCGGCATGAGTGTAGGCAGTTTTTCTGCATGCACTCTCTTCCTGCCAATATCTATTGATGTCTATACAAACCTTTACTCATTTGCTCTGAATTAAAGTGAGGGTAATGGCTGGGATTCAGTGGTTGTTTTTTATTTTTGCACCGACACTATCCATTGGGCTGTCAACCAAGTTGAACTTTTTCCCTTTTTTTTTTTTTTTTTTTGAACTTTCTCCTTTTTGTGAATATTTGTTTTCCTCCATTACCTCATTTTACTCTGGTGTATATCTATATTGTGGCACTTTTTAATATGGTGCCGTTTATTATTTATACTTAATTTCATCTGTTTTTTGTTTTTTTTCGGGGCATCACTGCCCTCTGGTGGTGGGAGTAGGAGGCCCAGCCTTTGCTCCTGTGGAGCCGCTGCTGGAATTGAACCTCCATCCCAGTGGGCCGCAGTCCTGCGCACAACCACTACGCCACCGGGGCTCAGCCCAACTGGTTTCATTTTATGCATTAGAATATTTTCTTTTCATTACAGTGAGTATTTTCTATACTGAAAACATCTGTAGTACTTTTTTGAAGTATTGTTAATGTTCATTTAATATTAGTTATATTTATAGGTAGCTATTTACTTAAATCACTTTTATTTACCATAGACTTCCTAAGGATCTTGTCCTTGGATTAGAATGCATTAATTTTCAAAGTTTTTGACTTATTGCTATATTACTTTAATAAAAATGAGTACTGATTTAAGTTTTTACACCAGTGTAGGTGTTGCTGCACTACATATTGTCAATGGATGTTGTGTTAGTCCCGATAGACTAGAAAGAGCTTTATATCAAAGCAGTTACATATTTAAGAAAAACCCCAGTTCACATCAAGTCTCTAAGTCTTACATATAGGCCCATATGGCCAATACTAGTTCATAAATTCCTCTTCAGACTCAAATGTAGCACATGCAGTGATGCCGAATGCAGGAAGATCACAGGCCAGTGGGTGGGAAGTCTGGGGAAGCATCTCCAGGGCTCTGGCTGCCGTCAGTGAGACTCCATGTGGTTTGTCAACAGGAAGGTGTAGCAGAGTGTGTTGCACCTCCAGAGTGGAAGAAAGGAATACGCTCAGAATCCTGATGAGATTAGAAAGATTGGGTTTTTTATTTGCCAAGCATTATGTCTTTATGTATTGGAAGTTCTTTTTAATTTGCCAAATATTGTATCTTCCGAATTGTTTGGACACTTCTATGCCTATTTTTCTCTAACCCACCACTGTCTGCCATCTAGTCAATTTTAACTCAATTACACGATAGGACCAAGTACAACTGCCCCTTTGGGTTTCTGAGGCTGTAAATCTTTAAAATCTGCTCATTTTATTATACTCAACACCCTAACCGCTCCTAGAACTATTCTGAAACAAATCCCAGATAACCATAATTTATTGCCACATCTAAAAACTCAATACTTAATATTCACTCAGCCAGTATTCTAATGTCCCCAATGTCTTATATTTTTCACCTGGTTTGTCAAATCAGGATCTCAACAAGGCATACACATCGGCATTTGGTCTCAGCGGAGTCTGAGTTCTTACTGGCTGCGTGTTTTCTTTTGTGGCCTTGTTGTCCTTTGTTGGTGGCGACCTCGGCCTTGGCACCTCTTGTGCTAGTCTGAGTAAAGAGTAGCCTTGTCGGCGCCCTCTTGGCTTTGCTCAGCAAAGTTGTAAAACAGAAATGGATACGGTTTCTGTAATTGGTGCTCCAGAAAGGTGGCATTGGGTTGCATTCTCACTGAGAGTGCGTGAGGCGTTTTTACTCTCATGTCATGGCAAAGGGCAAATTAAGTGACCTTAAAGAGAAGTGAGATAGTTGAGTTAGGAGAAAGATGGGCACAAGATTCGAATTTGTCTGTACAGTAAAAAATGCCAGAGGTCCAGAACTGTGTAGTGAGATTTCAGGCTTTTTCATAATTGAATGCTCATCAGAAAGAGCTATCATTTTTTTCTCCATAGATTTGGCACATATTAAAAAATTTAAAAATCTGGCTTTGGGGCTGAGCCCCGGTGGCCTAAGTGGTTGAGTGCAGGACTGCGGCCCATGGGCTTGGCGGTTCAAACCCAGCGGCTGCTCTCTGTAGCGGCACTGTGTAGCACTCAAGACCACCAGAGGCAGTGGTGGCCACCTCCCCCCCCCAAAAAAAAAAATCTGTCTTTGTAAACCTACAAGTAGAAGCAGTAGCTCTAGGCATACCGGTTCTATTATCTTCTTGCTGATGCAATTGTAGTATCTTTGCTAATGTATGCATCCTGATTTTCTAATAAATCGACTGGCAGGGTTTACGAATACTGTAGACTCATTTAGTTCTGGGGAGAAATGTAGTGAATTTCTTTTTGGAGTGCTTATCTGTTAGGCATTGTTCTAAATGATTTCTCTGATTAGGTTCCCCAGAAGGAGAGTCTATGATAAGTACTTGGGCTTTAGTAGCTTATTGGGCAGCAGGTACAGTAATAAGTAGAGTTGAGGAGTCAATGGGGAGAGAGCCTGAAGAAAAGGCTTTGGCTGGCGATAACAAGGAGCTCGAGTGAGTGTGAGCAGCCCTACTGAAAGGCTACAGAAGCCTCAGAATTGTCCACCTGAAGGTAGGACCCACAGTTCCTTTGTCCCCTTAATGGACAGTTAACTTGCTGCACTTGCTTCCGTTTAGGTAATGTCTCATGAGGTGGGAGGAAGTCTTAAAACATGGAGAGTAGAAAGACTGCAGTGTACACATGAGATGCTCATCACAGTGGGATGAGTTAAGGCCTTCGCTGTAGTCTGAGAGGCGAAGGAGCTCCGATTTGGGGCATCAGAATAACTAATTTTAATCCTTATAACAACCTATCTTTTCCAGTCACCGTGTGCTCCAGGCACTGTTCTGAGTACTTCATATATATTAATATATTAATGCATACTGTTCTTTAAGTGCCATTATTTATACTTTAGGAAGCTGGGTCACAGCATTTAAGAACTTTGAGATTACAAAGTGAGATCTAAATTATACCCAGACAATTTAGATCCAAAGTCTGCTTTCACGCCAGCGACATCATCATCATGGAAACGCTTTATTAAGATGGAGCCCAAGCAAGCTTTCCTGTGATAGAGGCAGTCATGGCAATCCAATGTATAAAGAAAGTATTACATATGATGGCTAGGTTGGCTACCATTTATTATCTTAAGTGTTTTATACAAGGGCTTCCAAAATGTACCTGAAGTAGTACGCATAGTGCTCGTTATTGAAGGCTTGGTTTATTGTTTAAAGGTTGCACCTGAATAGAGATTAGGTGTTTTTATTTTAATTGACCTACTTCACGAAAACTCATTGGATATTGTGTATTGCTTAAGTTGGTATGCTGATCATCAGGGTTTTCTTTTTTTTTTTTTTGGCATCACTACTCTGGTAGTCCTGGGAGCTACCCAGACCCGCTCCTGCAGAGCCGCTGCTGGATTTGAACCGCCAAACCTGTGGGCTGCAGTCCCGCACTCAACCACTATGCCACTGGGGCTCAACCCTGATCGTCAGTTTATGACCTATTCTTGTTGGCGATTATTTACAAATTGCTTTCAGTTTGTGATTTGCTTTTCAGTCTAGCCACTAAGCAGCAAGCGGAATGGAAAAAGGCTGGTTGATTTTGATAGTTGGATCTGTTTGTTTTGGGAGTAATACTGTAATGTCATATTGTTTTTGTAGTCTTTGCTTATTTTTGATTATCTTATTTTGCACGTACCGCTTAATAGCTACCAGATACTGTGTTAAGTACTTGACCTGTTTTAATCCTATGGGAAGGTATCATTACTTCTAGTTTATTAGTGAGGCAAGTAAGATATATAGGTTAACTGGTGAGTCTAAAGATCAGTGGCTTTAGGGGCAAAGGTGGGATTTGATCCCAAGTTTGTCTAGCTTCAGAAGCCGTACATTTAGCAACTGTGATGCTAATCCTTCCAGTGGTCCACTGTTTGAATATATTCGTCATTTCTTCATCTTCCTTCTCGAAAGGAGCCCTGTTGTCAGTGAGTGAGGTGTTGGGCTTCTAAACTACCGAGATGGTGGTTTAACCCCATCGATTGCTTTGGAGAAGAAAGATAAAACTTACTGAGCTCCTACGAAAGATGGAGTCTTTGACAACTCTGTATTGGTCACCGTGAGTCGGGAATCAACTCAGTGGCAGAGGGCGTTAGTCCTTTTAGAAAAGCAGAAATTCCAATTCAGAAAAGGAATGATTTATACCGTAGTTGCTTGTTCGAAAATGTGTTGCATTTCAGATTAGATATTTGTAATGTTTCTGAGCATTATGTTGGTATCAAACATCTTCACAATGTTGTGACGTACATTCTTCGCAGCTACTTGTATCAAATTGCACATCTTGGAGATGATGATGAAGAACCTGAGTTTTCGTCTGCGATGCCTCTGGAAGAAGGAGACACTTTCTTCTTCCAGCCAAGACCCCTCAAGAACCTTGTTCTGGTGGATGAACTGGACAGCCTCTCTCCCATTCTGTTTTGCCAGGTTTGGGCCTTTCTAGTCATTACACATTGAGTAGTGCTAACTGCTTTTGAATTTAAAACTTAACGACGTTAAAATTTTTTCTCCCAGTTGAAATCTAGTTTACTAAATTGTTAGCATATTTTTGAACTTTCCAGAGTATAAAAATGAAGCAACTAGTGTCTAGTAGTTGTACATTTAGAAACAGTTGCATAAGTCCTTAAACTTTTTTTTTAATTATAAAGCTCATCTTTAATGTCAAAAATTAAACATGTAAAAGGTGAAAAGCATGATCCATTTGAACTCTTCATTGAGGCAGTTGATAATAACGTGATTATTTCTGCTCATTTTCTCTGCATCTGTAAGCATATATTATGTGTGCATGGTGTCCTTAATTTTAGTACAAATCAATGCCACATATTAACTTGGGTGCAGGGGAAAACTTAGCGACATTAACAGACAGTTCGTTGTATTATAAAGCAGGTAGTTGTCAGCTTAATGGATCAGAAAAGACGTGTGATATCCTTGCTCTGGGCTTGGCTGGAGACCTCATGGGCCTATCTGTAGATCACCTCAAATAGGGCCGTTGCAGTCCTTTGCAGTTACGCGATAGGTCTCAAAAAATGATGAAGTTTGGTGATGCGTTATTTAATGTCCATGATGCTTTCTATGAAATAGTGCATTGTGTAAATAACATAGTATATGTAGATAGTCTCCTGATTGTGAGTAAGTTCTGTTTCTAAATATGTCCCTTTAAAAAAAGTCTTTATTGGAGGCTTGTACAGCTATCACACTCCATATTATATCCATTGTGTAAAGCACATTTGTACATATGTTGCCATCATCATTTCCTTTCTTCTTGAGTCCTTGGTAACAGCACATTTTCCCCCTCCCCTCCCCTCTAAATCTGTTCTACGTTGATTTTGTAGGTAGGCCTAAATTAATGGGTACAGGTTGTAGCTAACATCAATTACTCTAATGTTTATTATAATACATAGTGTACTTTTCTATACAAAGTAAGCAGTAAACACTTCCAGATACACTAAAGTATCTTTCAGATAATATGCAGTAATATTTTGATGTGTATCTCAAAGGTAAGGCCTGTTATTATGAATCATTAGAAGCACCTCAAAATTTGAATGTAGGGACCATGTATATATATGTGGTTGATTGTTGACCATGAGGGTTTTATGAAATACATGACTTTAATGCAGATAAAGGCTAATTAGAGGTACCTTCAAGCTTCCACATGCTCTGACTAAATGTGGGGTCTATTGGTGACAGGACAGATAATGGGTAAGGGCCTTGGTGATGTGGTGAGTCTGAGTTGGGCTGTTACCCCAAGATCAGCTATTCTAACCCACCAATTGCTCCTGAAAGAAATATACACCCCTCTCTGCTCTTGGAAAGATTGACAGCTTCAGCGATATCTTCAATACACTCAGGGTCTGCCCCCTGAGGAAAGGGCTAGGTGTGAAAAAGAGCCCAAGTAGACATTTTTTCCCCTTTCCCCTGCAGATAGCTGATCTGGCCAATGAAGACACGCCCCAGCTGTATGTGGCCTGTGGGAGAGGACCTCGGTCTTCGCTGAGAGTCTTGAGACACGGACTTGAGGTAAGACTGCAATGTCCACATCCACTCCACAGTTTAGGAAAAGCATGCTAAGGCAGCCTGTGGCTTTGATATAGTTAATGTTTCTATGAAGGATAAGTTCTTTTGTTACTATCAAATTCTTGACATGGCACGTTCTATAGTTTTAGTTCTTATATTTAGGAAAGCGTTGGTTTTGAGTTAACTTTTGCATATGGTACGAGGTATTGATCCATCATCATTTGTTAGAAACTGTTTTTCCCTCATTGAGTGAACTTGATTGACATCCATAGTCAGAGTTATTTGACCATAGATGGTTTGATATCAACTCTTAATGTTAGTACAATATTGTTCTAGTTACATTTTGAAATCAGTGAGTCCTTTTACTGTGTTTTACAAGATTTTCTTGTGTGTTTGAGGACCTTTGAAATTTTATATGAACATGAAGAATGGCTTTCCCTTTTTTTGGAGGGGCGTGTGTGGAGATTGCAATGAATCATTATATCACTTTGGGTATTATTGATGTTTTAGCAGTAAAAAATAAACTTAATAACAAAATTTAATTATAAAATTAACAATGAGTTAGATGTTTTATGATAGTTTCATATTTGCAGAAACATTAACAAGGTTCATATATGCTCAGGATCCAATATTCTTTCTTTTTTTATTTTAGATATTTTTTTCACCCTGGTATTAGAGGGAATTATAGACTCTAAAGTCTATGAGAGTCTAGTAAAAGAAACAAACATTTAATCAAATTGTGTTGTGGCTAAGTGCTCTTAGAGGTATTGACATCATTCTTTGGAAGATGTTCGCTAAGAAGATAAAGGAAAAAATTTTATAAAGGATGCAGCATTTAATTAATGAATGATACAGCCTTTAAATTGATCCATAAAGTGAAATAAAATTTGGGTGTGGGAACCAGGAAAAGAAATCGAGTGGTAACTTACGAATGCCCATTTCTTACCCACATGCTTACTCCTCGGAGGAAAGGAGACATACAGGCTTGACTATAAAAACTGACCCCACACAAGTTTCATGCCTCCTCACTGGAAAAGCTAGTCTCAGAAACCCACGGGGCAGTTCTTTCCTTTCCTGTGGAGTTTCTATGAGTTGAAACCTACTCGAATGAGTTTTTCTTTTGTTTTTTGGGTTTTTTTGATGGGCAGTTCTTAAAAGAGCATGATATTCAAGGCAATTAGATTGTACTAGTTCAGCTATTGTTTAGTTTTTTTTGGGGGGAGGCATCACTGCCCTCTGGTGGTGGGAGTAGGAGGCCCAGCCTTTATTGTTTAGTTTTAAGATGACTTCAGGAGGTATTTTTAAAGTTTTGAGATTTAAAGATTCTCTCAGGTCAGTGGCTCCAGGAAGCATGGAGTCTGAACATTTGAAATTCCGTTCTGTAATTTGTCACCTTTGATCAAAATTCCTCTGAAACAAACTCATTGCCATGGAGTCAAATCTGAGTCCCAGAGACCCGGGAGGGCAGAGTTGAACTGCCGGCCCTCGTTGAGTTTCCCAGACTAACTCTTCACAGACGAGAAAGCCTCTTCTTTCTCCTGCGAACTGGAAATCTTTCATTCTTTCCTCCCTTCCTTGTGGGACTCCTGAGGCCTAAAAGCATTCCCAGTTCAGCCTGTCATTCCAGGTGCACACCTCCCATCTCATTGTCTACAGGGTGAAAATACACGCTGCAGACCACCTTCGGGTCTCTGGGCGTTCAGCCTCATCCCTTACTTGCAACTGAACCTCAAGTTCATGGGACTCTTAATTCTGGGACCCCCTTTTCTGGGCTCATTTCCTGGGATGGACCCTTCTAATGGCAACCCTCATTCCCTGCCATGTGCTCCACTTAGGAGCTGTCTCTGACAGACTTCTCAGTCCCAGCTGTTAGGGGTCAGACTTTATCTTCGTGTAGTTCCTGGTTCCCCATGGTTCTCAATAAACTGCTTTGGAAGGGGAAAGAAAAAAAGATTCTTCTGTGGAATTTGTGATCAGAATGTCCAGTCATGGGAGCTGGACAGCATCCACTTCTTGTGGTCACGGGGCAGAGGAAGCAATGGCTCATGGAGGCACTTGGCCAAAGAATCCAGTGCTACCAGAGTACAATCTTAGCACAGCTTTGGGGACTTTGGAATGTTGGAAGTAAGCATGTGTTTTCCATGCTGTTGTATTTATGACTGACTTCTTCACCTGCCAGGTGTCAGAAATGGCCGTCTCCGAGCTACCCGGTAATCCCAATGCTGTCTGGACGGTGCGCCGGCACATTGAAGGTAAGCAGTCCTTTTCCACAGCATCACAGGGGTCTCTGAGCCGTTGATGCAGAAGGCTGCATTCATAAGTATTTCTGTGCCACTTTCACCTAGGACCGCTATGACCTACCTCTTTTTTCTGGCCAACCTACCCCTCGTGGTGTTTCAGTCGTGAAACTCTCACTTCATTTTGTGCGACTGGCTGAAGCAGCGCTGGAAGCTAGTGAAATTAGTGCAGGCATATGTCAGTATGAGGGAGCTGTGGCCCATGACGTCCTTTGGCTTTCCCTTGTCTTTGGGGCACCGATCCCATTTTGTATGATGGGAGGAGAAGCTGTCGCAGTTTTTTTAAACTGTTCTTTCATTGTGCCAAAACCACAAAGGAGGTAGTCAAATTTAAGGTGTTTTTTTAGATCTTTGTGTGAAGAGATTGGTGCAGTCCATGGTTATTAACTATTCCAAGGGAAGTGTTGAGCTGAAAGAAAGTGGAGATTGATTGAGGGGAATACAAATTTTGGAGGAGGAAGAAAAGGAATCTGAGTTTCTAGTTAAAACTGCTCACCTCATCCCTAAACATTTAATGTGGAAATGTGGTGCGCTCAGGGAAGTCTTGTGCCATTCACATAGCAGGCTCAAAGAAGTAGAGCTGTTTCTGGTTTCGCTGTGGGTCACTTTGTGACTGGGGTCATTTCTATTCCCGGAAGCCCATTTTCCTTTTGTTCCCTCAGGAATGTGAGGCTGGTGAGTAATCGCACCCTGGCCCGCTGACAAAGTCTGGGGAAGAAATGCTCAGCCTTGTGATGAATTGTAGATGTCGAGGCTGTGTGGGACACATTGAAGGGACCTGGAATCTGTCGGAGGGAAGCGTTCTGGTTGAGTTGGGCAGCACCTAGTGGTGGGGCTTGTTTTCATGGAGACATAGGAATATAATCCGAGTTGTATACAGAGAGAAAAGCAAAAGTGGGGGGGGGGGGCTCATTTTATTTGAGTCCTTGGTACAGAGGACAGTTTTTTTCTAAATTGTTAATAGTGTCCAGAGAGAAACTAGTCGTTATTGTCACCAGTAGGTTAGCTTCTTGATATTGTAAATCTTATACTGTTTGAATTTGAAAGATCCTCTGGCATAACCCAATATGACTCTTAGAGAATATGGTATCTGTGCTTTTTCTTTTGAAATAAACTTGATTTTTAACATAGACTTAGATATAAATCTAATTTTTAGGAAGACTGAAGTGGTGACCCACAGAGAATGACACACCTAAAGATAATATGTCAAGGGTACTTGCTAGGGCCTGAAAGCTCAGGCTCCTCAGTCTAGTGCTGTGCTCATTTTGAGTGCTTCAGTGACAGTGTCTTAAGTCCTGCTGGCCTTTCAGAATACGTCTGTATTCTTGTTCTGCACTTGAAGTGCCTGGATCCCTTTCCTCCTAGTGCTTGCCATTCTGGAAGGGAAGTTAGTATGGAAATCTAGCTTTTTTGTTTGTGCTGTGACATGAGGCTCAAGTGTATTTTCCAGAGGGGTAAGAGGAAGGAGAGCATGTGGACGTGCCCTTGAGAATCACAGAAGGCTTATTCTAAAAGATGCTAGACAGTATGCTGCACAATGGAATTTATGCTGAAATATTTTCCTCCTGTTAAATGTCAAGGTCTTTAAAAAAGAATACTGACATCCTGATAAACTGTACCTTTTGAAAAAGATCATTTGGCCAGCTATCCGTAAAACCAGGTCAGGATCTCTGCCAATTCCTTTTCCAGACACTCCAACTTACAGTTGAGTGCCTAACTCTTCTGCTCTTCGGTCCACACATGCTGCCGCCTTCCAGGCAAATACTAACGTCGGCTGGTACTTGGTGATGCATACTACCAATACCAAGCCTTTTTTTCTCTTCCACAGGTGGCTGGAGAAGGTGCTGATCACCACAGGTGTGTACTTGCTGCTAGGTCTACCTTGGGGTCCTGTAGTGTGCTCAGGGAGAGGGTCTCTGCAGTTGGGTGTCCACATGCTCTGCAATAATGCACCCGTCGGCCTGTATAGGACATGTTCTGAGACAGACATCAGCTTCTCTTAGGATCTCCCACAGAACTTGCATAACGATGACCTATTTGTTCACCGTCTAGCTAGAAAACCCTAGCTTCATGCTTTGCCTCAGAGCTTTGTATGTCCCAGCCATCCCAACTGTAAACTGTCAGTTTGAGGGAGAACTTTCCCATATATTTAGGAGTAGGCGAAGGCCTGGGAGAGTGAAGAACCAGAGACTGAAATCACCTGGATGCTATTGCATGTCATCACTCGGGTGTTGGCTGCTTTCTGAGCCTTAGTGAGCTCCAGCAGTGCTACCTACCACCCCTGCAAAACCATGAGTTCTTAGTTAACAGAGACTTGGTTTGACACTGGTCTCCAGCTTTTAACCTGTAACCTTCTTGGGATGTAAAGGCAACTAATTTGCTGCCAGTCCCCTTAGCCATAGAAGGGAGTGGAGGAAGCTGCAGGGTGCTAGTACTCAAGGGGGTAGTGTGTGTTTTGTGAGACACCAGTCATTGCTCTCTCCTCCTTTTTGGAATTTACCAGCAAGAACAGAACTCTTTGAATCCACTGGCCATTTCTTTCCCTTTAGGCCAAATAATACGTGGGCTTAACAAAGGGAGAAGAACCCAGGCAGCCTGCTTCCCCATCCCTCATTCTGTTACATGGACATCAGGGAACTGGAAGCCCCTCTTCCCCGTAGTCCAAGGAAGAGAGCAATCAGCCCGTTGTCGTTCTGAGGCACAACTTTTGGGCATTAGGTTCCAGTAATGACAATGTGGAAAAGGATACAATGTTCGTGTAATGATGAACATTGTGTGGATTTTGTTAGCTTCATCTACCAGGATTTCTAGTTAAAAAATCGAGAACCCAAGAATAGCCACTGAAATTGGAGACACATGCAAAAGCACGTGGTAGTTTTTAAAAAAAACATTTGTTTTAGGAATAGCCATGTCTTTATATTTTATGAAGTGAACTTTACATGTTAAACATTGTCCTAAAAGAACCAAGTACGTATTATCACATGTATTGTTGACTGGAGTAAAAATTTCACAACTTCTATTTTAAAATGTTATGACCCCTGAGATTGATCTTCTGTCCTGTTAGGTCGGAGCACTACTATGGGATGCATTAGTAATACAGTCACCTGACCCCTCCTAATAATAGCACAGGTTCGACTCCATTAAGCTAGAGACCTTGATAAGCCCCCCACCACGTTAGGAGACATTAAAACTAAATGGGGGTTGGGTGGGCCAGGCCCTCAGTCAAAGAGAGGGTCCATAAGCTTCTGCTGAGGGTGATGAATCCCTCCCATTCAGTACCCTGGCTGCTTTTCTCTTCCTTGACTTATCATTTTTGGTGGTCAGGAGGGCAGAATGGGGAACAGACCCAGAAAATTCCACTGTTAACAATAGGACAATCTCAACAGCATCATGTTTTAAATCACTGATTAC
Organism: Nesogale talazaci; assembly: GCA_004026705.1. Lineage (NCBI taxonomy): Eukaryota > Metazoa > Chordata > Mammalia > Afrosoricida > Tenrecidae > Nesogale > Nesogale talazaci. The sequence continues at coordinate 42,896 of PVJH01010303.1, read as the reverse complement.
CGAGCTTTGTGCTTAGAGCTGAGGACACAGATATGGAGGACAAGGCTGTATAGGAAAGGAATGCCCTTTAAAGCCAAGTGAAATTTGTATGAGGAACTTGGGACTTGCCTTACACTTTATTTTCTTTGACCTCGAGAACCTCATGTGTGTGTTTACCCCAAGCTATTTCATTAACTGAAAAGCAGATTTTAATGGGATTGCTCATGTCCCACTGGGTGGCTGTTTTAAATAGTGGGGAAATTGGAGGGGTCCAGGGCCGACAATATAAACATGGCTGGATGGATGCCCCGACTTCCTGGTTTTACCCAGTGTTCTTCCATCATCCTGTTAGGACAGGCTAACACTCTCCGTTTCCAGTCCTTCTGACTTGTCTCACAGAGGCCTAAGTAATCATTTGCATTCATCAGAGCCTCTTTGGGAAGGAGCTAGGGATCTTTCCTGGTTAAGGAAAAAAAAATTTTTTTTTTTTTTTTTTTTTTTTAAAGAATAAAGTTTGAGGCTGAGCCTGTGAGCCCTACTGGTTGTGTGCAGGACTGCGGCTCACAGGGTTGGCAGTTCAAATCCAGCCCTAGCTCTCTAGGAGCAAGGCTCTTCCGCCTACTCCCACCAGGGAGCAGAGATGCCACACACACACACAAAAAAAAGAATACAGTGTGATTAGTAACTGACAGGTGAATTCTGCCTTCGCTCGAAAGAGCTCTGGTGGCTTACGGTTAAATTTTCAGCTGTTGACTGGAGGTCTAGTGGTTTGATCCCACCCCAGCAGCTCAATAGCCTGGTATTCGGCCCCCACCCCATGATGGTCGAGAAAACCCTCAGAGGCCCTACTCTGTCTCGTGGGGTGGCTGTGATCTGTTCGCACCCAAAAGCAACAGTCGCTTCAATAAACTAATGTTGTCATACTTGCCTGACTCCCATGCCATGCTCTCTCATTTCTTCAGCAATGTCTCAAGAAAATACTAATTTCGGAGCTCTTTGAGATGTGTGCATACAATCAACATACATTGGGGTGCATTTCCACGAGCAGACTCTGCAGGGGATTAGAACTCTCTCTTGCCTTCTGGTTCATGCTGTGCTGTGAGCCACACGAGTGTGTGTGACGACGACACGCAGCAGGGTCTGTCTCGCAAGGTTCCTCAGTGAACGCTCTTGGTGCGGATCATGGGCTTTGCGACGCCCAGCTAACCACCTCCTGTCGTCTTCTCTGCCTTTTTCCAGATGAGTTTGACGCCTACATCATCGTGTCTTTCGTGAATGCCACCCTTGTGCTGTCCATTGGAGAGACTGTGGAAGAAGTGACTGATTCCGGCTTCCTCGGCACCACCCCCACCTTGTCCTGCTCCTTGTTAGGAGATGATGCTCTGGTGCAGGTGAGGTGCGGCGGCGCTGGAGTGCCTGCCTGCCCTGCGGCCGGGCTCCTGAAATGAGAAGGGCAAAACCGGCTCCTCAACGTGCACAGTTGCCTCAAGAATTCAGTCTTGCTGATTTTAAAGTACGTAGCCTGGGGCTGAGCCCCGGTGGCGCAGTGGGTGAGTGGGTGAGTGCGAGACTGCAGCCCACTGGCTTGGCAGTTCAAATCCAGCCGCAACGCTAGAAGAAAGGCTGGGCCTCCCACTCCCACCAGAGGGCAGTGATGACCCCCCTCACTGTTTAAGTGAAGAAATTTTGGCAGTTGACCTCTGATTTCTGCCACTGCCGTATTTGTTACAGAGACACGTTCTTCCTCTCATCTTTCAAAAATAATTTGTTAATGCATTTTGGACCGCTTGAAGGAGTCTTTGCAAAACAAACTTTTAAAGTTCACTTGTGTGGGGCCTTGTTACCTCTTTTCGCCGCTGAACCACCTGGCGCCTAAACTGACTGGCTCCAGATCTGATCGAAGGGAGGCTCATTTCTTCCACTGCTCCCTCTAGGTCTATCCGGATGGTATCCGGCACATTCGAGCCGACAAGAGGGTCAATGAGTGGAAGACTCCGGGCAAGAAAACGATCGTGAAGTGTGCAGTGAACCAGCGGCAAGTGGTGATCGCGCTGACGGGAGGAGAGCTGGTCTATTTTGAGATGGATCCCGTATGTGACGGTGACCTTCACTTGGCTCTGGGAGGGGACAAGAGAGAGGCCCAGAGCAAAAGCAAACCCCATGTGAGGTGGGGGGGAAGGGAGCATGGAGCGGAGACCCAAGGCCCATCTGTAGACAGAGGGCATGAGATGAGCCATTCAGGGTGCAGTAGCACCAAGGAGGCACACAACATTCCTCTAGTTTTTTGGTGCTTTCCCCCACTCCATGACCTTAATTCTACCTTAAAAGTTGGGCTAGACTTGAACACACTGCTACAGAGAAGAGCCCACAACACGGAATCCAGGCTAGATGAAACTCTCAGGGCTAAAAATGAGAGTAGAGACACCAGGAGGAGGAGGGGAGGGGAGGGTGTGGGGGAAAGTGGATCACAACGTCTATAGTCACCTCCTAGGAAGACAAAAATTGGAAAAGTGGGTGAGGGGTGGCGGAGGACGGTGTAAGATATGAAAATAATAATCAATAACTTACCAAGAGTTTGTGGAGGGTGTGAGGAGGGAGAAATGGGGAACTGATATCAAGGTCTCAGCTGGGAAGAAAATGCTTTGAAAATGATGACGGCAGTATATGTGCAAATGTGCTTGACATACTGGATGAATGCGCGGATTGTGTTAAGAGATGTAGGAGCCCCCAATAAGTTTTTTTTTTTTTTTAACCTATGGAGGCTTACCTCTTGTCCTTCACATGGTACTTGTCTACTTGATGTTTGGCATAGCTATTCTGCAATAAGCTTCCATTTTAAAGATGCATTGTACATGATTATCTAGTGTTCATCACGTCCCTTGCCTTGGTCAACCTGTGGAAAACTCAAAAGCCTGCGTTGAGCTGTATTTTTGAGAAGGCTTTGCCCTTAACCCTCATCTTTCCCTTTAATCAGAATATTCTCAAGAACAGTTAAACTCTTAGGTACTTCCTCTTTTTTAATAGCAAGATTGGATTATAAAATTTGTGGAGGGGACTGAGCCCCGGTGGTGCAGTGGTTGTGTGCGGGACTGCGGCCCACTGGGATGGAGGTTCAATTCTAGCAGCAGCTCCACAGGAGCACAGGCAGGGCCTCCTACTCCCACCACCAGAGGGCCAGAGGGGAGTGATGCCAATAAAAAAATGTATGGAGAAATAAAGTTACCCCAAGTGCCTTGGTCCTTTTTTAATAATCATTTTAATTGGGGGCTCATACAACTCAGCACAATTGATACACCCACCTGTTGTATGCAAACATGTTAGTACCTTTGTTGCCATCATCATTCGGCTTGGTCCTTTTGTTACTGGGTTGTCTTCCTTTGGGTGAGAAACTTGGGTCTCTAGTGAGTGAAGGGAGAAAGCTGAGAGGGACCTGCCCAGGTGGAAGGTCAGAGGAAAAGAGGGTTTCTTTGTGATGTAAGATGTGTTCTGGATGAATAGGAAGAATTAAAAATATTTCTCTGCTCAGTCTTTTAAGGGGAAAAAAAAGTAAAACCAGTTTACATTTACTGGTTCATACATACTTTGTCGTTTGTGGGGTGTGTGTCTGTCTGTCTTTGTCTTGGCTTGCTCGCGTCAAAGCACTCTGTCTTCCTACTCCTGCAGTCAGGACAGCTGAATGAGTACACGGAGCGGAAAGAGATGTCAGCAGATGTGGTGTGCATGAGTCTGGCCAATGTGCCCCCCGGAGAGCAGCGCTCTCGCTTTCTGGCTGTGGGCCTGGTGGACAACACTGTCCGGATCATCTCCCTGGACCCCTCGGTGAGCGTCACCTCGGCTCCTACATCTTCCCACCGCATGCCGTTCCCTGAGAGCAGATGGGCCGGGCCTCCGCGCCAGCACATCTGTCTCTGCTGACCCCCTGAAACAGGGGGCTCTCTTGTTTGAGAGCGCTGCTGATCTCAGGCTTTGTGATGCTTTTTAAAGAAGGCTAAAGCCTTTTCTCCCTTTTATAGTTTAAAACAAAAACAAAATATCTGTCTATAAAAGAAACTTATCCAAGACTTTAAATGACTTTGGGGGTGGGGTGCTATATATTTACTATGTCCCCCCAGTCTTCCCCAGCGCTCCTTTTGAAAGACTTGCAGTGGCCCCGTTGTACGCGGTGATACTGTATCCCTGGCTCTCCTGTCTTATGGGACCAGAGGCCAGGTCTTCTCCTCTGCAAATGCTGGTGGGTTCAAGCTGCTCACTCGCTGTACTTCACCTCTGTGCCACCTGCGCTCCTCGAAGGCCAGCCACCTCAGTAACTCACAACTCTTAGAATTCCCTCCACAGCTTCCACTGTTCGTAAGACGGTTCCTCACCTCGAGGCAGCTTTCCTTTGGATTTGTTTCCCTTCCAGATTGGTCATGTCTTACGTACTTAGCGTTTTCTCTCTCTGCCCTATAGGACTGTTTGCAGCCTCTGAGCATGCAGGCTCTTCCCGCCCAGCCGGAGTCCTTGTGCATCGTGGAGATGGGCGGGACCGAGAAGCAGGATGAGCTGGGTGAGAGGGGCTCTATTGGTTTCCTCTACCTGAATATTGGGCTACAGGTAAGAGGCTAGACGCTCCCAGACCTTCTGTTTGTAGGTTTCACGCTCTCCTTCATTTAGATGTTTGGGGAGAGGCCTTTCCCAGGCCTGTGGCTTCAGGTGCCCGCGGTCGGCAAAGTCAGTGTTGCTGCTGTCTTCTGCTTCCCTCTTGCCGCTCCCAGAACAAATCTGGTAGTCCTCCAGCCACAGGCCCAACAAAAATAGTGTCCTCATGTCTTCACATCACCCATATGTTGCATATCAAACCCAAGGGGGTCCTAAGTAAGATTTGTCTCAACGTTCTCAGCCCCAGGCATACCCCGTGCCCCCAGGCAGGGCTCATCATTTCCTAGTAGATGCACAAGCAGGCGGCTTGGTGTTACTCAATGTCCCAAGTAGCCTCACACCACGTTTGTCTGGTTTGGGTTTTCATGCTGCACACCGCAGGTCTTGCTAGGTCCTTGTTTGGGAGGGGGTCGGGTGGAAGGCAAGGATAGCAGCCATTGTTTTGGAGGTTCTTTTCTCCAGCTAATTAACTGGGTTCCTCTCTAAAGACAGATTTTGCTTTATCATCTCTTTGCTTACTATGAAATACAGTTTACGCAGGAAGACAATAAGTTACTCTTATGTCTCTTCTCAAAATGTATGAAATGAGTACTAAAGCAACCTACACTTGTGACCTTTGTGGAGGCGGGGATGTGTGCGTTTGTTAAGTATTATTATGAATAAACTTATACTTTATGGTATATTTGTGCTTCAGACTGTTACAGTTTTATTCCTGGATCCCTAAGTTGCCCGATTTTAGATTTTAGAGCCGTTTAACTCTCTCCCCCCGGTAAAGTTGTGCTGCTGCCCTTTGAAGCTTTCGTGACTTCCTGCCCTCTGGCACAAAGCCCCCTCTGCACTCGTGGACCTTTCTCTCCTCGGGCCTGAATTAGCTTTTTCTCTTAGAAACAGTGCTTTTCTTCGTAGCTAGAGAGTCTAGTATATACTTCTTAAAATTCTTAGAAAAATCCCATTATGTTTTCATGGCATCATTCAATGAGCTGTTCGCGGTGAAGAATAAATTTGAAGATCCAGGACAAACAAGGGCATTCACTTAGTTGTGTGAAGGAATGCCTGTCAGGTTTCACTGGAGTCTTCTAACCTCTGAGGCTCTATCCTTCCATCTGCTTTGAATTAAATCAGAGGTTTGTCAGATGAGCCCCTGTGTTCAGTAGTGGCCGTAACTCTCTCCTGATCAGAACGGCGTGCTGTTGAGAACTGTTCTGGACCCTGTCACTGGAGACCTCTCTGACACCCGAACCAGATACCTGGGGTCCCGCCCTGTGAAGCTGTTCCGTGTCCGGATGCAAGGCCAGGAGGCGGTAAGGAATTGGGGACGGGGAGTGGGGGGAAGGGGAGAAGGCATGTTCTGGTGGTGTGTGCTACCTAAGAAAAATCCTCTAGGAGTAAGTTTCTAGCCTTCACTTGTCTGACCAACTTAAAACAGGTTTGACATCAGGTGTGTGTGTGTGTGTGTGTGTGTGTATAAGAGAGAGAGAGAATTCATATCCCTTAACCTAGAGCTTCCTAATTTGGGATTCCCACAGCACTCTGCCATAAATTGTGCATGTGTTTGGTGTAGGGTATTTGATCTCTTTGGTTTCATCCTGGGCAAGTGGGCCTGGGATGCTTGGAAACCTTTGGTCTTGGCCAGGGGTTGGCAAACTCTTGAGACCAAAGAGCCAATCCTGCCCCTCCCAACAACTTTAAAATCACTCAAGAACCTTAAATATGTTTTTCCAAGCAGATGAAATCACCATGATCTGAAATAATAGCCTTCAAAGTGTTCAATGTAACTTCAGAGGTTGCGTGTTAACAGTTTGCCAACCACTGCCCTAGGGTACTGCTAGCCTTGTGAAATCTGCTTGTTGCCGTTGGTTTTTTTTTTTTTGGGGGGGGGGGGGTGGGGGGGGTATCATTGCTCTCTGGTGGTGGGAGTAGGAGGCCCAGCCCCACTGCTGGAATTGAACCTCCATCCCAGTGGGCCGCAGTCCCGCACACAACCACTGTGCCACCGGGGCTCAGCCCGGTTTGGTTTTTTTTTTATCCTTGTTTTGTCCTGGTCTCTTATGTAAGGTCAAGAAGGTTGGGCAGTGCTGTGTCATTTGTTTGGAGTGTTCATGTTGTTTTGGTGCGTGTTAGCACAACTACACTGGAGGGCTTTCAGTGTCTTGTTTTTATTTTTTTACATCACTGCCCTCTGGTGGTGGTGAGAGCTACCCAGCCTTGCTCCTGGAGAGCCGCTGCTGGATTTGAACTGCCAAGCCGGTGGGCCGCAGTCCTGCACTTAACCACTACACCACCGGGGCTAGCTCAAGTGTCTTGGTTTTTTGTTTTGTTTTGTTTTTGTGTGACATCACTGCCCTAGTGGGAGTAGGAAGCCCTGCAGTGTCTTGTTTTGCACAGGTTGATGGCCAGGCCTCAAAGCTCGAACATTTCAGTTAACGAGCGTGTGTGTTCACCATTTGCAACACCCAGGGATCCCTGTGGCAATGGTGCTGCTGTTTGAACGTGCTTTCCATTAGTCCTTGTAAGGGTCCCACCCTGTGACAGTATTTCCATGTTACACATCTGCAGGGAAGGTGAGGCTCAGGTTAGCCTTGGTCCCATGCCCAATAGAGGGCATAATTTGGGGAACACTAATTCTTTCTCTTCTAGGGACCTTTTTCCTTAGACAGCCTTAGGTGTCCAGAATTCCATAGTGGGGCATCTTCTGGCTGGAATTCAGGATGAGGATTTGGGTCTGTATACTGGTATACTGTGTCCATATTTTCCCGCAGCTTAACAAAGCTTTCTTTTGTCAGGTGTTAGCCATGTCAAGCCGGTCTTGGTTGAGCTATTCTTACCAGTCTCGCTTCCATCTCACACCCCTGTCCTACGAGACCCTGGAATTTGCATCTGGCTTCGCTTCTGAACAGTGTCCTGAGGGCATCGTGGCCATCTCCACAAACACCCTGAGGTGAGTGCCGAAGTTTTTTTGCTAAGGTTTATACGGTGGTTCTGCCAACGTAGGTGATGAAGAGGTGGCAGAGAACTGGCGCTTCGTGGTCCTCGTGTGTTGTAATTGAAACTTTCATTTGGCTTCCGTTCAGGGATTGAGGTGCCTGGAAGCCAAGTTTCGGTGGTTGTAGTTCTTGCTTCTATTTAGAACTCCAGGGCCAGGTTTTAAATATTTAGCGGGGCGGTCCAGTCTTCTTGGAATCCAGGACTCTGATTTTCCAGAAAAAGAGCTTGTACTCTGGTAGATTAGAATAAACTTTGGATCACTGCTAACTTTTCCTCACTGTCTTGTTAGTTCCAAGTCATTCAAGTCAGTTGAACTGTGGCCACTTCTTAAGTTAGTCCAGGTTGCAAAGCTTTCAACGGTTCTTTCTCTCTTCCTTAGCTCTGCACCTTTCCCTGGACATTGCCCCCAAGTGCATCGTCACTTGCATCCACCAACCCTGCTGAGCCTTAGTCTTGCTGGGCCCGTCTCTCCGCCTTCTCTTTGTTTTGTGTGCTTGTGTTTGTGAAGACTCAGAAGTTAGAGGTAGACAAGCTCCCCTTGTCCGGGTGGTTTTCCTAGCAACATAACTTTCTTTTTCCAAAATAATCTTTCAAGGAAGGTCTCCTAGGAACATAGCTGAAATACCATGGCCGGAGTACTTGTGGTCAGAAGAGGCGTTTTATCCTTTGGGCTATTCTGAGTGTTATTGCCGTGATCCTTGTTCTGTACAAGTTTCTGTATAGGCAGACCACAGGGTTTCAGTACCTTCTTTGGAGGGGCAGGGCATGTATGGAATTATTTCACGAGGTTTTTGAACCCCCTTCTACATTTTTGTTTATTTTGGGTATGTGTCTTAAGAATGGAAGTTATTCATAGAGTAACTGTATTTTAACTTTTTGAGGAGTGCCAGACTTTTTTCCATAGCGTTTTACATTTTTACCTGTAGTTCATGGGGTTTGAGTGAACATGCTTGTATCTTTTTACTATAAAGTGCTACGTACCTAGCTTTACAGCAGATTTCTTTCTCTTTACTTTTAATCGTAGAAATCACTTAGACAGACTAAATGACCCTCACATTCTGTTCTTTTTTTTTCCCTTCTTTTTGGAGGGGGGCGGCATCACTGCCCTCTGGTGGGAGTAGGAGGCCCAGTCTTGCTCCGGGAGAGCTGTTGCTGGATTTGAACCGCCAACCCAGTGGTCTGCAGTCCCGCACACAACCACTGCGCCACCGGGGCTCAGCCTCTCTGTGCTTTCACCAGAGTGTTCTGCTATATGTATGAACCCAAAATATGAAACTCTTGGGAGACTGGTGGTTTGACAGTGGGCAGCATGGAACCCGGCTGTGGTGGTGTACCACCTGCTGCGTCTCACGCCACGTGTGTCTACACAGCGGACACATTGCTGAAGTGGTGGTGTCAGGACAAAGGCTACTTTGGGTTAGGCTGATTGCCTTTGTCTCCTTTCGTAGGGCTTGAGTCGGCTGTGACAACCTCTCCCCCGGAGATCCTGGTTTTGCCTTTGCAACCACTGCGGGGTTTGAGCGTTCCCTTTTTATCTGGGAGTTTGCTCTGGCCATTGTTGACTTTCTTCTTGAAGTTTTCTGTTGTTTGTTTGCCTTTTAATATAAAGGGTATTTAAATAGCAAATAAAACTTGAGCACTGTGATGACGCCTTTCTCCACAGTGTTTGACATAGGCATGTTTTTGGAGTTCTACTGACAGATGTGGTCAGGTCGTGATTCCCGTCTGTCAGAACTCCGGGTTAATTTTTGTTCTGGGGGGCCTTCCTTCCTTGAAACTCTGGTAGCAAGTTGCCATGGCTCAGAACCGGTTTTGGAATGTCCCTTCTTGGTTTCGGGCTTTGTCAGTAAGGAGACGGAGTCTGATTCTGTCAGGTCCACTGGGGTGCACACCCTCCTCTGGCTGTCCTCCTGGATGTTCATGACTGGAAGCAGAGAGGTCCTTTCTTAGCTTGTCGCAACTCCAGTACTGAAGCTTCCGTGAGAAGCTCGTAGGGCCATGGTGTAAGACTCCGAGGTGTATGTGTGTTAACTTCAGAGTTGGCGATTTGCACACATCCAGTGGGGTCATGGGAGAAATTCCTGGCTGGCTACTTCTATAAAGGTCATAACCCTGAAAGGCCCCTGGAGCAGTGTTCTACTCTGCAGCACTTGGAATTGACTCAAAGGGAAAGGGAAGGTCTTTGGACACTCCTTTTGAGTTTCATGTTGCCACACGCTGATATTAGAGTTCCTGGGAATGATGGGTTTGTGATGACCACCCATGCTTGGTCCTTTTCAACACCATTTTTGGAGGTTTGACCTGCTCCAGTTCATACCAGGGCCTGTTCATCCCGCCTTAGACTACCTGTGGTCCCCCTCTCTCGGGAGGTCACCACAGTGTCATCAGACTTGGTGCGGATACCCGATCGGGAGAGCGTGCTGCAGCCCAGAACTCAAGCGGCCCCTCAGCCTTAGCCACAGCGTGCTCCACCACGGCCGCAACCACCCCCTCTTCGGGCTCCTTTAACCGCCCTGCGTTCTGCCACAGGATTTTGGCTCTGGAGAAGCTGGGTGCTGTCTTCAATCAAGTCGCCTTTCCCCTGCAGTACACACCGAGGAAGTTTGTCATCCACCCCGAGAGCAACAACCTGATCATCATCGAGACCGACCACAACGCTTACACGGAGGCCACGAAAGCTCAGAGGAAGCAGCAGATGGCAGAGGTAAAGAAATGGACTTTTTTTTTTTTTTAAGGCATCACTGCCCTGGTGGTGGGAGTAGGAGGCCCAGCCTTTGCTCCTGTGAACGGGAATTGAACCTCCATCCCAGTGGGCCGCAGTCCCGCGGACAACCACTACGCCACCGGGACTCAGCCGAGATGGACTTTAATTTTTTTAATTTTTTAAGGCATCACTGCCCTCAGGTGGTGGGAGTAGGAGGCCCAGCCTTTGCTCCTGGGAGCTGGAATTGAATCTCCATCCCAGTGGGCCGCAGTCCCGCGCGCAACCACTACGCCACCGGGGCTCAGCCCTGAGATGGACTTTAATGGGTTAAGTTAAAAGACATTCATGTGACTTTTGTTCCATTTAAACCCCTGTGCCTGACTGTCTTCCTTATTTTAAAGATCCCTGGTCTTTTGGGGTACTCTGAAAACACCCTTTGCCAAGCCCCTGATGTAGGTAAGGGCTTGTTGCAGATTCGGGACTAACCTGCTGGCCAGGTTTCTTTGTCATTCACCTGTCAGCCCTTGGGTGCCTTGCCAGGCTGTTACATGTTTCCTGGATTCAAGCCCAAAGGAGCCAGTTCTTGTTTTCCCCATAGCACCAGTTCTTCCCAGAAATCGCCACAACCACGTATATCAAATCCTGCTGGAAGCTGTAGTCTTCCCCAGGGAACTCCCACCCAGCTTTGTAGAAAATGGTGTTTTTGTGCTACATGTCTACTAGTCCAGATAGGAGTTCTTGCCTTTGTCCCTTCCTGCCAGTAGTGCCTAAGCAAACACAGCTGTGGTAAGAAGGCGATTGCCCTCCAGTGATCTCCCCCTGCTTGTCTACAGCCCTGCCTTTCATTGTTAGTGTGAGAATCCTGTTGGGGACATCTTGTGCAGGAGAAGCCCCCCCCCCCCCCCCCCCCCCCCCGAGGTATTTGCTACCTCTGACTCCTCCATTTCCTTCCTCTTGGCCTTAGGAAATGGTTGAGGCCGCCGGGGAGGATGAGCGGGAGCTGGCGGCCGAGATGGCTGCTGCATTCCTCAACGAAAACCTCCCTGAGTCCATTTTTGGTGCTCCCAAGGCTGGCAACGGCCAGTGGGCCTCTGTGATCCGAGTCATGAACCCTATTCAGGGGAACACGCTGGACCTGGTCCAGCTGGAGCAGAACGAGGCAGCATTTAGGTAAGGAGCCCAAGACATCCACGTTCCTAGGTGGCATTCCTAGGCTGGGACTGGCACCGACTCCGCTGCTTTCTCTGTGTGCAGTGTCGCCGTGTGTAGGTTCTCCAATACCGGCGAGGACTGGTATGTGCTGGTCGGTGTGGCCAAGGACCTGATACTAAATCCCCGATCCGTGGCTGGGGGCTTTGTCTATACCTACAAGCTCGTGAACAGTGGCGAGAAACTGGAGTTTCTGCACAAGGTAGGAACTAGCCAGCCATTCTCCTACATCTTGGGTCCCACTTCACCCTCCACTGTGGCTGATTGTGGGACTGGCTGGGGGGACTGACTTTCGGCAGCATGCCACAGGGCATGTTCCAGGAACGTCCTTTTGTGTGTCTGAGTTCCACCGGAGGGAGGCTCATGTACCGCTAGCTCACTGGTCGTACTCAGCAGGCAGCAGTTTCTGACCCACAGAGTCCCTGCCCGATTCTTCATACGTGCTCCTCGACACAGGGCAAGGGCACTTGAAGTAAATCAATAGTTAGTCCTTCTCACTTGGTTTAGATGACTTTCTCTGGTGTGAGATTTAAGAAGTATTTGTCAGTTTTAGTTTGAATTAATCAGTTATCCGGCGAGAAAAGCTCGTTAACGTCTGAGCTGCACAAGAGCCATCCAGCAAGTGAATAGTGCCGACCTTCTGAGTTCAGAGCCCCAAGTCGTTTTCAATGAAGTTCTTTTCCCATCACTTTTTTTTTTTTTCAAAACTTTGTTTGGGGGTGGGGGTGGGGGGAGACGATCACTGCCTCTGGCGGTCGTGGGCCCTACCCAGTGCTGCTCCTGAGAGCCGCCGCTGGATTTGAACCAGCAAGCCCGCGGGCCGCAGTCCCACACTCAACCACTTACCCCACCTGGGGCTCAGCCCTCCCAACTCCTTTAAGACATAGTTAGGCTCAAAGTTAGTGCCGGTTACACCATCGGCACCTATTTCACCCAAACGTCCTGTGACATACGTAGATAGTGTTTGCTGTGTGCCTGGATGGTGACGCTGAGGAGCCCAAGGTGTTTCACTAGTTTGCCCCTCCTGCCAGGCTACTGTGGAAGGCCTCGGTTTCAGGGTCACAATAGAGGAGTCACATGTGGCTTAGTGTTCTTCCAGCATCTCTGTTCTGTGACCGGCTTTTTCTCTCTCAGACTCCGGTTGAAGAGGTCCCTGCTGCCATTGCCCCATTTCAGGGGCGGGTTTTGATTGGCGTGGGGAAGCTGCTGCGAGTCTACGACCTGGGGAAGAAGAAGCTGCTTCGAAAGTGTGAGAATAAGGTAAAGGTGTGCGCTGGGGCTGGGGTCTAAGGAGCTGGGCGGGGCAATGAGCATGAGCTCCAGGAAATTCTATTACGTATCTCACATATCATACAACCTCATCATTCGGAAATTCTGTGACGAGTTTTCCCCAGAATCTGAGCTGGAGAGGGCAAGAGAAGCTGCGTCTCATTTCTTGGCTTCCTCTAGCCAAGAGCCCATTTCTGGCCTGTTCATGTTAAAGAGAGTGATTCTGCCACATGAACTTGTATTTCTACTACACTAAAACAGTTTAGCATTTTTTTTTATTTTATTTATTTATTTAAAAAAAATTTTTTTTTTTAAGGCATCACTGCCCTCAGGTGGTGGGAGTAGGAGGCCCAGCCTTTGCTCCTGGGAGCCGGAATTGAACCTCCGTCCCAGTGGGCCGCAGTCCTGCACACAACCACTACGCCACTGGGGCTCAGCCCAACAGTTTAGCATTTTTACCGATCTCGTGGAACCTTCTTGTTGTGTGCCACGCTCAGCCTCCTTGGACTCTCGTCAGGGTGAGCTGGTCCTTTGGATCTGGTCTTGGACCCATGACCATCCTTCCTTTACAGCACATCGCCAATTACATCTCGGGGATCCAGACCATTGGGCACAGGGTCATTGTGTCTGACGTCCAAGAAAGTTTCATCTGGGTCCGCTACAAGCGCAATGAAAACCAGCTCATCATTTTTGCCGACGACACCTACCCCCGGTGGGTCACCACGGCCAGCCTTCTTGACTATGACACAGTGGCCGGTGCAGACAAGTTTGGCAACATTTGTGTGGTGAGTTGACCTGTGCTACCCGGGTTACCGTTGAAAGCTGCTTCCATTCTTGAAGGTTTGAACCATGCCCCGGACCCAGGCCTAACTAAGCCTTACTTCATATGAAAACAAAGTACGTTACCCATCGCCATCAAGTTGCTTGATGCTTGACAGCAACGCCGTGTGTGCCCAGTAGAACTGCTCTTCACATCGTTGTCAGTGGCTGGGATGCGTGGGGTTTAGATTGCTTTTGGTTGGACTTGGACTTGCAACCTTTCAGTTCACAGTTGACCACATTAACTATTGCACTACCTAAGAGATTCCACTGAAGGTGAAATGAGGGTATGCAACTCAGGAAAGGCTGTGCTCTACAAACAAATCTGGAGTCTTTTCAAAGCCTTCTGGGTTCCCCCCACCCCCCCACCCCGATTTACCACTCCCCGCACAACACGAATTCACAATAATTGGTTTCCTGTGGGATAAAGACTGCCTACATTTTGTTGGTCTCATTAAGTCTAGCATGCCACCTATAGTTAATATTCCATGGTCTTATTTTTAACCTTTTTTGTGGAATTTGGGTGACCTGTTACTGAGTAAATGTCACTGATTATAGTCCCCATAGTGGACCAGCCCTCTCACACTTCCTCACGGTGTTACTGTTTCCCTCCCCTCTAAGCTTGTTCTCAGCCGACAGCTCATTCTGTTGTTTGTCCCTGGAGTGTGCATCTCCTTACTGATGTTCTTCTTGGTCTTTGTCCTCCTGCTCTTGGCAGTATCAGACCCCAGGAGTTTCTCCCTCTGACCCAACTGTTCCCCTCTGGGAATGCCTCTGGCTCTGCAAGGACCTGGGGTCAGACATGTTATTTGCTGAGCCCAGCCCTTGGGACGCTGTCACTTTTCCCGTAGGTGAGGCTCCCCCCTAACACCAATGATGAGGTGGATGAGGATCCGACAGGAAACAAAGCCCTGTGGGACAGAGGCTTGCTCAACGGGGCTTCACAGAAGGTAAGCTTCCAGAAGGGTCCCAGGAGGAGAGACAGGTTTGTGCATTTCTCTCTGCACACCCCCAGCCCAGTGTCCTTAACCAGAGAAACCTATTTCATTTTCCCAGACACCGCCTTTTAGGAAATTCCAAAGCAGGCAGCAGTTGACCTGTAACTGATGGATTTTCGATTTATCATGAGACAGATTCCATCCTTGTGCCTCATTTTCTGCCTGGAGCATGGAAAGTGGGCTGGACAGGCTCCCTCTGGCACTCCCCAGCCTCTCTCGGAGACATGTCCTGTGCTGTGTTTCCTCTGACAAGTCTTAGACCTGTATAGTCATGCCCCTCTCTGGACATGTCAGGCTAGAGCTCTTTCAGAGCTTAGTGGTGAATCTCCCTGCCCGCCCCATGCCCATCCAATTTTCTAAAGGTTTTATTATACATTTGGCAGTTATTTAAAACCTCCTTAGATTCTAATTGTTTGAGGACTGGTCCAACTTCCAGACGTTTGTGAAATACCGAGCTTTTAAGTAGATAATGAAAATATTTTGAAGTTGCAGGGAGTAGTTTAAGTCTTTACAATTTTTGAATTTGAGAAGATTGTGAAAATGGCTTGCTCCCGGCCCTGCTGCCACTCTGGAATCCAGAGCATCGACAGTGACTGTTGTCCATCTGCAGGCCGAAGTGATCATGAACTACCATGTGGGGGAGACCGTGCTATCGTTGCAGAAGACTACGCTGATCCCTGGAGGCTCCGAATCCCTCGTCTATACCACCCTGTCAGGAGGAATTGGCATTCTTGTCCCGTTCACATCCCATGAGGTGAGAACGTTCGTGCCGCTCTGGAGTTGACCTTCCCAAGGTGGTTTCACGGAGCTGACGCTACCGAGAAACAAACCCCCTGGTCCCATGTACACGTAGGAAGGCTCCACTGCTTAAAGCTGCAGGAAGCGAACTGTTTGCCCCTGAGACTCCTCCGTCGTTTTTACAGCCCTAGAATGCAGTTCCATTCTTCTGTCAGAATGAGGTCACTCTGAGAAAGATCACCCCCCCCCCCCCCCCCACTGCAGAATTAAAAAGACTGGAAGCCCCATGGTCCTTGAGTTGTTCTGGCTCATGGCATACAGGGTAGAACTGCTCCATCGCGTCTGCTTGGCAGTAATTTTGAGGGACACAACTGCCAGGCTTTGTCCTGTGGCGCTGCCTGCTAGGTGCATCTCAGCTGCCAACCTTTAGGTTCCCAGCTGAGTGTCCGCCCTGGGACTCGGTCTAAGCTCAGAACCAGTCCCACAGGACAGGTGGGAGGGGGGTGGTCACCGGGCCATGAATGGCCCCCTGGGGTTGCCGAAGAGGTGGGACAACTTTCAGGTCAGGAGCACTTTGAGAAAACACTTTGTACATTTAAGGGTCTCTTACCACAATATGGTTTGGCAGGACCACATCCGCTTGTCCAAAGAGACTGCATAGTTACTATCTGGTTAAAAAGCCTGCGCTCTTTTCCTCTGGAAACACCATATAATGGTGGTTGGAATCCCATTTTCCTTTGAGTGACAGGTGTTCTCTTCCTCCAGGATCATGACTTCTTTCAGCATGTGGAGATGCACCTGAGGTCTGAGCATCCCCCTCTGTGTGGGCGGGACCACCTCAGCTTCCGCTCCTACTACTTTCCCGTGAAGGTAGGTCTCTTTTGGGATTGTGGTCTGAAGGGTGATCCCCAGGCCTTGTGTGAAAAACCTGAACCTCCCTGAGTGGAGGGTGGGCTGAGGGAGGCATTCGTGGACAATAGCACCGAGCAGTCTCTCCCTTCAGGTTCAACCCTGGTCAGAAACACCATTCTGAAGGCGGCCAGTGCAGATGAGCTCGGAGGTCCTGGCTCTGCAAACGAGGCTTAGGGCTTTAACAGAGGACTTTCACTGAAGCAGCTGCTTCAGCATGGGCCGTTGTCTTGGGGGCATTGACTGTCTTGTCTTCCATTGTAGAATGTGATTGATGGAGATCTCTGTGAGCAGTTCAACTCCATGGAGCCCAACAAACAAAAGAATGTCTCAGAGGAGCTAGACCGAACCCCACCTGAGGTGTCCAAGAAGCTGGAGGACATCCGGACCCGTTACGCCTTCTGAGCCCTTCCTTTACCTGTTGGACTTGCTGGAAGCTCGGAGTCCTCTTACCCTCGTTGCCACCACCACCACCCCCTGGCTCTACACCCAGGTGCCAGAGGGTGGCTGGGGATTTCAGACTGTGTGACATTAAAGCCGAGAGCCCTTTCCCATCGACACTTTCCCTGGAATGATTGGTTCCCTCTCAAATCGGCACTCAGGCTGCTAGATTCTCCCAGCTGGGTACACGCTGCCTTGCCCCAGATTCCAGTGTGGAATGGGATGATCCCTCTTTACCAAAGCCTTCCCCGGCTTTTCTTTCTCTTGATCCCTGGCTCTGCTCTCCTTTTGTATACACCCCTAAGTTTTGAACTGGTTTTCCTGTAAATACAGTTTTGTACAATGTTACATTTGTGGGAAGGGTCGGGGTGATCTGAGGTGGGGACCAGACCGGAGATGGTCTAATTCCTGAGTTGTGCCCCTCTGACACTGAACTATACCTATAAACCCAAGTTTTACAAGTGGTTGTTGTCCACGTATCGTCTGTGTGCCCAGACTTTATTTAATTTTGGGGGGCATTACTACCCTGGCGGGAGCAGGAGCCCCAGCCTTGCTCTTGGAGAGCTGCTGCTGGATTTGAACTGCGAACCCTGTGGGCTGCAGTCCCGCACACAACCACTACACCACTGAGGCTCAGCCCGTGTGTCCAGACTTTAGATGGGCGATTTGAACCTGTGCCAAGGCAGGAAGAATTGGGCGTGACTCCTGCCATGTGTAACTCCTTCCTCTCCGTGCCGTGCCTGGTGATAATGTCTGGCTCTGTCTCGCCCTCTTTGCTTTGCAGGTGAAGGGGGCTTGAAACCAGGCAGGTCTTGATCTCGAAGTTTGTGTGCTGGGCACTCAGCAAGGGTCACTGACCTCTCCTGGTTTATCTTTCAGCCCTCTTCTACTTTAGATACTGGAGAGAGGGACTGGACATGCCTTCCAGCTGAGCAGTCTCTTTCAGTGTCTGATAGTCCCGTTTCCTCTCCAGATCCTGGAGTAGTCCTTTGCCACGTGCCTGCCAGGAGCGGTCTGTCAGTAGAGTAGCCCAGTACTAACCCGCTCTCAGGACAAAGTCAGGGTACCCTGGCTGAAGGAGGCTGGCTAACCAGGGGAGCTTTGTCTTGTCTTGGGCAAGGCTCCGGAGCTCATTTGGGCCTGAGGAGGGAGCTCTTGGCAGCCTGTTAACCTTAGTGGGCCTGGTCTTGGAAACATCTGCCCAACACCTGAGAATTCCGTCTTCCCCTGTCTAATTGTGTAGAAAGCCCTTACCATGCAGATGCTTGTAGGAAACTCAGAATTCAGAGAACCTGCTTGCTCCTGAGCCTGGAGTAAGAAGCTCACTGCCACTTCCACACACACTTTCTTCTGTGTCTCCCAGCCATCTGCTGTGGAGTGCAGGCGCTGCCGGTAGGGCTAGGATAGTCAGGAGGGGACGGCAGGTGAGTAACATGGTTCTCACTCCAAAGAGGTCAGGGCTTCCGGGCACTGTCTCTGGGGTCTGGGTGTGTGTTTCTGGGGTCAGTCAGTAGACACCTTCATTTTGAACTCTCCCACTGGACCAAACTCCCTGGGATTGAGTTCATTGTGGCTTGCCGTGTCCAAGGCTGTGGAAGCTGCCATCGATCTTTTGAGGAGTGGCTGGCAGTCTGAGCCCCAGTACGCATTCAGAAGCGCCCCACAGAACCCTCTGCTTTATCTGTCTCCAAAAGGGCGACGTGCAGCCGGAGCAGCTCAGTCGGCCTAGGTGAGTTCCAGAAACCCCTTCACTCATCTCCCGTTAACAGTAAGGAAGGGAAACTCCCATCTTCTCTCGAATCCACTGTGGTCGCCATCGAGATGACTTCAGATTCCCCTACTGTAGAGGGACGGGGGCGGGCGTCAGGCTCCTGTTCTCGGCTAGGCCCCCACCCCGCACCCTCCACATGTTCTGGACCTGGTGGAGAAACGAGGCTTGCCTAGACTTCCCACTTGTGCAGTTAGAGGACTGAGATGATGTTTTTCACTTGAGGCCCCCACAGTGGTAAACCACACCTGCATCGGGGCCCTTCACACAGAAAGGCTTGCAGAAACCTGATATTCGGGATGAGCTATCCGGTGAATGAGGGAGCCCTCCTGGCTTTGGCAGTGAACTGGAGACCTTTGCCCTCGGTGGTAAGAAGGCTCCCATTCTGCTTCCCATCTGGTTCCTGTGACTCGGGTCTAGGAAAGAAGGGAGGATTTCAGCTGCCTCAGCTATCCCTCGACCCCCGCCCCCGGGGGGCAGAGGTTCCACAGGATGTTTCTTTTGGAAGATCGCTAGCCAAGAAAAGCATTCTTCTGGGGAGTGCGGGGAATCTAGTTTGAGCCGCAGATGGAATGTTGCCCTTGGTCTGCGCAAATGTATCGTTAGCAGGGTGGCCGCTGCGGCTGGGAAAGGGTTCCTGGGGATGCTGCAGTGCCCCAGCTGCTGCTGGGGGCCCCGGGGGACAGCCAGGGGGGCTGGGGGGCACCTTCCGATGGCGGCCAACGTAGATTTGAGAATGTCTTTGTTCCCAAGCCCTGTATCCTGAATAGAAATAGCAATGTTTCCATGATCCGTTCACTTGCGCATTTGCATGTGAAATGTGTGGGAATCCTGTGTTCAGTGCCCCTTGAAGTATTAATGATCAAGGCTATGGCTAGAGTTCTCAGGAGCAAAAGAAGGGCTTGAGGTTGAAGCCGCTGGCCCTGCTCATTAGTCAGTCCCCTTCTCGGTCCGGTGGTTGGTTTCCATTTGGGTGTCTGTATCAGGAACTACCGCTTTAGAAGCTTTGTAAGGCCTCATTCAGGAGACCCGCTACGAACAAACCTTTCCTGAGGCCTCCTGTGTCCTCCCTCTTCCCAGGCCTGCCCTGCACATGAAATGTGCCTGAGGGGGAAATAGAACCGCGCCACGGACATTTGGGGTGTTCAGGTCTGGGGGTGGTAGGGTCTCCAGGGCAGTGGTTTTTAAAGCTTGTAAGGACCCCGAGTTTGGCTGAATGCAGACCCTGGGTGGGATACACGTTCTCTAGAAGCACCCCTGCAGGTGTGGTGTCGGCATTCAGGGCCACAGCTTGCTGGTGCTTACATGGGACAAGGCGTGGCCGGGAGTGGAGATTGCTTCATTGCCTGCAAACACTGGGCCCTGTTGAAAGTGAAACGAATACTGTCACGGGAGAAACAGCCAAGTTTAGAAATTCCAGTTTTAGGACAAATTGGCAAAGCAGCTTGGTAGCCCAGCAAGGAAGGTGCTGAAGGCCCTTGCTAGGCACAATCCCCGTCTCCACCTCCCGACCCTTCCAGGACCGGCCCCACCCTTGTGTCACCTTCAAGTCACATCTTCAGGATTGAGGAAGAGTAGATGACTGTGGGAGTGTTTTTTTTTAAACTAAGCAATCATTTTATTGGAAGTCTTATAACTCCTATTACAATCCACACATCTACTGTATCAGGCATATTTGTACATGTCATACAGACCACTGTCTCCCTTTCCCCATGGTTTCTTGGAGGGTGTGTGTGTGGTTATGTGTCAGGCATTACGATTGGTTCCCCCTTCTCTCCCCAACTTCCTCCTATTCTTTTGGTAGTGTTATTATTCCCATCCTCTTAGCTGTTTGTGCCCCGGTCTGGTCTGAAGTGAGGCAGCACTGGGCTCATGATAGTGGGGCATGAGGAAGCCTCGAGGACCAGGAGGAATGTTAAGTGTTTCATTGGTGCTTTACTGCACCCTGGTTGACTGACTCATCCCTTGCCTGTGACCCCCCTGTGGAGGGAGGGACCATTGTCTACAGATGTCCTTTGACTCTACTCTGACCTCCCTGGCTCTTGGTGATAGGGCTTTGTTTTGTTTTTTGAGGAGGGGTGGGGGTCGGAGTTCGTAGCAGCTGGAATGCCAGGTTTGGAATAGATCTGTGTCTAGAGTGTAGCATGATGGTTGAGAAGCATTACGCTGTCCTGTGGGTTATTTGAGGCCGATGCTGGTAGGAAGGCGTCCTGGGAAATCTTGTCCTTCCAGAGCTCGGAGCCATCACTGACGCCAGATGGGTTAGGCACACAAAAGTTATACGACCCCAACTGTCCGTTATACGACCCCAACTGTCCACTGTTGCCCAGATGGCCCCGGGGATAGAGGAAGGCCACATGGCCCTATAGGGCAGCATAAAAGTGCTCTGTAGGTTTCCAAGGCTGTAAGTCTTCAGAGACCCCAACTGCCCCATCCTTCTCCCACGTAGTAGCTGATAGGTTCTAATTCAAAAGCAACCCCAGTATGGACATCTTGAAATGAGCACTGGATAGGGTGTCTAGTGACTCGGGTTCACCAGCCTCTGCACACTCTCCATTTATGGTCTAAGATCAGAAGAGGGAGACCCACCCTCCAGGGGGTTGAGGACCCTGGGATGCATCCAGGGACTCTGGGGAGGTGTGGCCACAGACAGGGTCCCAGGAACTGCCTCCATTTCCAGGGAGCAGGCTTCTGTCTAATTCCAGAAGCTGTAAAGAGCACGATGGGTTGTTGTTGTTTTTTTTAGTTCTTTTCTTTTAGGCATCACTGCCCTCTGGTGGTGGGAGTAGGAGGCCCAGCCTTTGCTCCTGTGGAGCTGAAATCGAACCTCCATCCCAGTGGGCTGCAGTCCCGTGCACAACCACTACGCCACCGGGGCTCAGCCCAAGCACTATGGTTTTAATGTCCCCCATGAGTGGCTCACCCTCAGCTCTCCCACGAGCTGTCCGATCAGAGTGAGTCAACAGCCTGGCAGAGCCTTGGGGGCGCCGGGGGCGGTGAGTGCAGCCCTTGCCTCGGGCCCTGCTGGGGTGGGAGACTGGGAGCATTCCTGCGTGGGCATTACTGTAGTATGGCAGTGAGGGCTGAACCAGGAATCTGGTTATGCTAATCCAACGAAGAAAGCATTTTTTAGAAGACAGACCTAGATGTTGACATTCAAAACAAGATGGGGGACAGGCATTTGCTGAACTAGATCTTTGGGATCCTAGAAGCTAACTAAATAAAGGGGGACACGAGCTAAAACCTCACCCCCATGGAGCCCATTCCTGTTCATAGTGACAGGGTAGAGAGAACTGCCCCTGTGAGTTTCTGAGACCGAACTCTGCAGTAGGAGAAAGCTTCCTCCCCCCACTGAGCAGCTGTTGGGTTTGAACTGCTGACCTTGTGGTTAGCAATAGGCCCCCTTAGTACAGCGGCCTGTGCTCACGGGTAGGGAATCACTGCCAACTGCCCTGTGGGAGATTCGGCGCTTTGAACACAGCCCTTTCCCTTGCCCCTTGTAGCATGCAGTGGTGGAGCAGCCAAGGACCCCCCCGGGAAGTGCTCCCTCGAAACTACTCAAAACAAATACCATGTAAGTAAAAGCAGGGCACTTGCTGTGAGAACAGCTTCAAAGACTAGTCCCTCGGAGGTAGAAGGGCCAGGAGGCAGAACTGTGACCCAGGCCCCTGATGGCCCCTGTCTCTGGAGATGGGCCTGGGGGCAGAGAGAGGCCCTCTGCAGTTCCCAGGATCCTAAGAGCTGGATTCCTTCGAGTGGGAAAAGCCCAGGCTTTGGGCATAGGCTTAGACCTCAGCCCCCAGCTGTGGCATGTCCGTTGGGATGTCTAAAGGTGGAGATTCCTCTCCCCTCACACTGCTGCAACCTCAGAGACCTGAGCGTCACCTCAGCCCCACAGGCACAGGGACGGCAGCTTCGTGATGTTTTGCATGGAGGGTTTCCTCAGACTGAATGTGGCCCAGAGATACACTGGGGTAGCCCCTTAAAACCATCTAGCCTGCCTGAGAGTAAAACTTCCTGGGTTTTGCACCACCCTGCTTGTTAGAGGCTTGGTGGTCTGAATACTGGCCTGGGTCCACTCCCTGCTCTGCTCCCAGGCAGGCAGGAGCCACAGCCACGGGGCCCTGCCTCACCCTGGCTACTCCAATTCCTGAAGTGGGGCAGCATTCCCTGCTTCCTCTGCCCTCCCATGACTAGACCTGGCACCCAGGGTGGCTGGCCACTCCCACCTGGCACCTGTAGCTGCGCTCCCCGCCCCTTGGCACCTGCTGTACACCCTGGAGCCACTTCCAGCCACCAACAGTCCTACAAGACTGAACCCGGGGATGTGAGCAGGTAGGAAGGGGGTTCGTTTTCTCACGTGGCGTGCTTTCAAAGTCCTGGGGGGGGGGGGGGGGGGAGACAGGCAGAGCAGCCTCTGTGCCACTGTTTCACCAACCGTAGTGAGAGAATCTTGAGATAAACAGCCAAGAAACTCCAGCATATATATACATGCTTCGGTGGAAAACTATGGATTCCCTGCTTTGTGGTTTCCTTTTGTAACCTTTGCTTCCCCCCCCCCCCCCCCACCTTTGCAGGAAGAAGCAGACCTGCAAAGCCAGGTCTGTTGGGCTCGCATCTGAGTTCCAGGTTGACTATCCACCTGCTATAGACCTGTAGACCTTCATAATAATCTTTAAAAATTAGGCTTACCCCAAACAAAAATGGTTTTTAAAAAATAAATGGCTTGTGTGCTATTTTGATGTTCAGTGACATATATATATATATAAGAATTGATTTCCACTGCTGGGCAGAGGAGAAAAAGTGAAAGGACATAGGGCGGAAACCTTTCCCATCCTGACCACGGCCTGCAATGATGAAGTGTGTGGATTTGACAAGGTGCACCTTTTGTCACTGTGGTGAAGGTGCAGGAGTCCACAAACAGTAGGACTTTTTTTTTTTCTTTTTTTTTTAGGCATCACTGCCCTCAGGTGGTGGGAGTAGGAGGCCCAGCCTTTGCTCCTGTGAGCTGGAATTGAACCTCCATCCCAGTGGGCCGCAGTCCCGCGCACAACCACTACGCCACCGGGGCTCAGCCCAGTAGGACTTTTACGGACAATTCTGTAGAAATGACTTTTTTGGGTCTTTTAGTGCTCCCCCCCACCCCCCACGTTTGGAGTTTAGTCTCCCTCCAGAATGAATGCTTGGGGCAAAGGGCAAGAACATTTTGCAAATTTGTGCCACATCTCATGTTGCGTATGTGTTCAGTTCCCTCTGAAATCTCCAGCCTGATTTTCAGGTCAACGATGAGAGGGCGGCTCGGGGTGGTTGGGGGTGGGGGGGGGGGGTGTTTTCTCGGAGATGTTCCAGAATTCCAGGAATGGGTCTTCAGGCAGCCAGCCAGCCTGGTCTGTATCATGTAGCTCCACGACCTTGGACATTGGCAAAAAAGGTTGTTAGGTGTCCTACAATTGAGTCTGACATAGCACAAAGCAACAACAATAAAACCCTATCTGGCCCTGCACTATCCTTGCAATTATGCTGTGTTTGAGCCCATTCTGTTTACCTGACTCATCGAGGCATTCTTTTTTTTTTTTTTTGGTGGGGGGGGGGGCGAGTAGGAGGCCCAGCCCCACTGCTGGAATTGAACCTCCGTCCCAGTGGGCCACAGTCCCGCGCACAACCACGACGCCACCGGGGCTCAGCCCGAGGCATTCTTTTTTTAAAGAACAAACAAGCAAAAACATTGTACTGGGGGCTAGTACAACTCTTATCACAAGCCGTCCATCAGTTGAATCAGGCATGTTTGTACATATATTGCCCTCATTCTTTTCCATGCATACGCTTTTTCTTTTTATTTTTTAATGTTGATTTTCTTTTTAAAAAAATCATTTTATTGGGAGCTCATACAACGCTTATCACAATCCATCATACTGGGAGAGTGGAGTAGAAAGGGGGAAACCGATTATAGGGATCTGCATATCGCCTCCTCCCTGGGGCACGGACAACAGGAAAGTGGGCAAAGGGAGGCGTTCTTTTTTTGCTGACCCACTACCAAGCACGATGGCCTTTTACAAGGGTTGGGCTCTTGTGCTCACCTGTCCATGGCACCTGAAGACAAGTGTTTACCAACCTTGCTTCTAAGGAACATTCTGGCTGGAACGTTCTCAGATGGACTTGTCCACTTTTCTGGCATGCCATGCTGTCATTTGATATCCTTCACCACCACCCTCATGCGAAGGCCTTCGTTATCTGCAGTCGTCCTACTCATTAGATATGAGGTGATTGGAAATACCATGGCTTGAGTCAAGTTCACCTTAATCTCAAAGCGACATCTTTTTTTTTTTTTTTTTTTTTTTAGGCATCACTGCCCTGGTGGTGGGAGTAGGAGGCCCAGCCTTTGCTCCTGTGAGCAGGAATTGAACCTCCGTCCCAGTGGGCCGCAGTCCCGAGCACAACCACTACGCCACCGGGGCTCAGCCCCCAAAGCGACATCTTTACTTATTTTTGTCAAAGGCATTTGGAAAAATGCTCTAAGTCAGTGGCGTAGTGGTTGTGTGCGGGACTGCGGCCCACTGGGTTGGCGGTTCAAATCCAGCAGCAGCTCTCCAGGAGCAAGGCTGGGCCTCCCACTCCCACCAGAGGGCAGTGATGCCCCCCCAAAAAACCCAAAAAAGCAAAAAAAAAATGCTCTAAGCAATAATTTCCTTTTATTGAATTCAACTTACACAATATGCACAGTAGACCGTAAAAAAATTGTTGTTTTTTTTTTTTTTAATTTTATTGGGGGCTCTTACAGCTCCTACAACATTCAGTACATCATTTGTATCAAGCACATTTGCACACATATTTCCACATACATTTCCCAATATTTTCCACTTGAGCCCTTGAAACAAGCTCCTCTTAAAAAAAAAAAAAAAAAACCTCCCCTTTTCCCTCCCCCCCTTTTTAAAAAATTAATCCTTTTATTGGGGGGTCTGTAAGTATCTTAAGGGAATAAAAATAGGCAAATGAAAAAAAAATAGGCAAATGAAGAGTACAGCCTACAACTGGTATGTTTTCTTATAAGATGATTGGCATCCTTTTATATTAAAGCCGAGTTTCCCGGGCTGTTAACACCTTTAGTCTCAAGAAGACTTTTGCAGCCGAGTTTCCCCAGTACGCTACGTCTTTTGGGTTTGCAGCTTCCATCCGTGTTGACGATGAGTCTGAAACGAAATCTCCACTTGTACCTGGCAATTCCGAAAGCTCTTCGAGAGTGTCGTCTCCCCTGCTGTCTGAAACGAGACTGTGCCTAGGAAACCTTCTGTCATCCCAAAGGAGGTAAAGCAGGGCAGCACTTACCCTGAACTGACGTGGGGAAAAAATCTGAGCATTTCCAGACACCCCTTCTCCCCTCCCCTCCCTCCCCAATAAAATAACCCACCAAATCAGAGCAATTCGTGTGCACAGACGAGGCCGAGGAAGAAGCTTGGGGCTGCTTCCACGCTGGCCCAGGTGCTCGCAGCTTCTGACTGCTCGCTGCAAAACTGCTGGTTTCCCTTCAGTTCCTGAAAACCGGCCCTTTCCCATTGCCTCTCCTCAAGGAGACGTGGCATAAAGTGGGGATGCCTGTGTTGGAAAGCCCTCATGTCTGGGAAGCACTTGGCTCACTCCTGCCCCTCTCACGGGTTTCTCTCCTTGGTCAAATTGGGCATTTTACAGGCTGGGCAGGCTCCTCTTGCCCAGTCCCCCTTGTAACTGGAACACGACTCTGGGAGAATTTACAGGAAAAAAAAAAACACATTTTTTTTAAAATTCTTCTAAAAGTAGGATAACGCATTAATCTATTTCATATCTGGAGGGCCAGACAATGGAGGGGGGACCGGGAGCACAGACCTGGGCTCTTTCTGAAGGGATGCTGCCTTTCCCTGCCTCGTCAGATGAGGTGGGAAGGATCCCCGGGGCTGAGGGGGCGACTTCTGGGGAGGCCACGGACACCCCTTCCACGACCTATCCAGCTGCTGCTGTGGTAGATGCCGCAGCAGACACCACGGGCTTCGGGCTGGTCAGACTGGATTCCAGCTCCGGCTGTGGGCAGTCCCTGGGCTTCTCTGGGCCTCATTGGTGAAATGGAAGTTGGCACAGCCACAGAATTACACGAGGCCACATAAGGCACAACTGTGGCACACGGGTACAGAGACAGATGCATACAAGAGCCTCCCTCCGGATGCTTGATGGAGGTCAGTGCTGTGGGGGCAGAAGAGCCACTGACCAAGCCTGCCTGGTCCCTGGGAAACACTTTCATGCTTAAGGATGAAGACCCCCTTACTAAGAAGACATTGGAAGGAAGTGAGGATAGCAGGTGCCCAGGCTGTGTTTGGGAAATGATGGGGATTTGGGGGGGGGGGGCATGGGGGGCTCCCACTGAGTGTAGGGAAAGAGAGGATGGGAGATAACAATTTGAGTGCCGCACATTTTAGAAAAGGTTGGAGGTCAAGACTGATTTGCATCTACTCTCCCGGATGTGGGGATTCGGGCAGACTTGGAGGGCGGTGCATGAAGTGGTGGTGGAATTCTGGAATGCTCCCATCCTTCAATGCCATCGCAGGGTGTCTAAGGCACCCCAAATCAATCATTTGCAGTGGATGGGGTTGCCTCTTGGTTTGGCCTAGGGAAGCCTGGCCCCCAGGAGTGAGGTCTGGGTTCCAGTCCACGCTTCACCATCAGACCCACCCATCAGTTGGCTCTCTCCCCAGGTTGCAGATGAAGGTCCAGGGCAGTTAGGTTTTTACAGCCGCTTGCTGCTGGAGATCTACAAAATGCCTTTGGAAGCCTCTGCTGCCTGAAGCTGGACTCCCCTGTGGCTTTCCCCAGGCTCAGCTTTGGGATTTAGAGGCAGCTTCTGAATGGGAACTCTGGTCCTTTGACCTCGGGAGACTTCAGGAGGTCTGAGAATCCGACTGACCTCCAGGACCTAACAATCTCTGGGAGATTCTGGGCTCTGGCTGTCCTCAGGCCTGTGCAGGAAGGCAGAGGCAGACATGATTTGGGGCGGTGGGTATATCCTTCTGGAACTGGGCTGCAGTCTGATGGGAATGCATAGGGCAAGCTTCCCCTGGTCGCCATCTCAGTATCCCCAAGGAAGGGCCCACTGACCCCATCTGGAGAGCCAGCCAGGCCTCCACTCTTGGACTCTCTCCCCCTGGTGGAATGTAGGTGGTTGGTTACAGATGGGGAAGTGCAGGTCAGGTGATGAATTGGAAAACCAAAGAGATGCACGCTTTGCTTGTCTTTCAGCTTAGTCTTATCACCGACATCTCTCTGCAATCGTTTTAATAGTTTTGTTGTTTTTTTTAAATCATTTTCTTGGGGGCTCAGACATCGTTTTTCACAATGCATGAAGACATATTGTGCCACGCATCTCTCATGCCTGCTGCCGTCATCATTCTCCACACAACCACGTTTCCACTTGAGCCATTGGCATCAGCTTCTCATCCTTTCCCCTCCATCCTTGCTCCCCATTCCCCCACCAGCCCTCAATACTTTATAAATTATTATCGTTTTGTCATAACTTACACTGCCCGGTGTCTCCCCTCGCCCACTCCTCCAAGTCTGTCCGGGTAGGAGGTTCTGTTAGATCCTTATAGTCGGCTCCCCCTCTGTACCCCACCCATTAGTTTTGTTATTTTATTTTATTTTTTTTAGTTT
Organism: Nesogale talazaci; assembly: GCA_004026705.1. NCBI lineage: Eukaryota > Metazoa > Chordata > Mammalia > Afrosoricida > Tenrecidae > Nesogale > Nesogale talazaci. Next base: position 14,770 of record PVJH01010303.1, on the reverse strand, counting down.
TGTTATTTCTATGACAGGCCTGCTCTTCAATAAAAATATCACCCATTCAGAGTAACACTAAGGAGAAAGTTTTTTTTTTTTTTTTTTTAATTTTTTTTTTTTGGGGGGGGGGGGCATCACTGCTCTCCGGTGGTGGGAGTAGGAGGCCCAGCCCCACTGCTGGAATTGAACCTCCGTCCCAGTGGGCCGCAGTCCCGCGCCCAACCACTACGCCACCGGGGCTCAGCCCCCTAAGGAGAAAGTTTTGCCCCTTGTAACCACATTTTTAAATTATTTTCTTCCCACTGTAACCGCATTTTTATGGGGCAAAAGAGTGACCGGCCAAGCCTGCCCGGTCGCTTGGAAACAGCCTACACACAGCTATCTAGACTGCAGCCTACGCATGGATCACCTACACACTGGATTTTGTTAAGACGCAGATTCTGGTTCCGGAGCCCTGGGATACCGCTGGACTTCTAAGCCGCTCTCAGGGGATGCTACTGCTGCTGTTGAAGAAACCACACTCGGAATAACCAGGGTCTGCATGCACAAATGCAGCTGTGGGTCTCCTACATGTTCTTCTAACCTGCTTTTTTTTTTCTTTTTCCCTTTCACTCGGCATTCAAAGAATGGCTTAAAAACCTTCCCTAAGGTGGAGCACTATAGTCCTTTGAATATACTCATTGCCATCGTCGATGCCATAGATGACACAGAACAGCATAGAAATGTCTTCCTGGGGCTGAGCCCCGGTGGCATAGTGGTTGTGCGCGGGACTGTGGCCCACTGGGACGGAGGTTCGATTCCAGCAGTGGGGCTGGGCCTCCTACTCCCACCACCAGAGAGCAGTGATGCCAAAAAAATAAAAAAAGTCTTCCTGCGTTTTCCAGGCTGTTACCTCTTTACTGGACTACAAAGCCTTGTCTTGCTCCCCAGGCGGCAGATGGTGGTTTTGAATTGCTGATCTTGGGGTTAGCAGCGCAAGACATAACCACTACCCTACCAGGGCTCCCTCCTTTATGGATTAGTGCCTATGCAATAGTCCCTTGCATGGTGGGGCCATAATTTACCTGACTAATCACTGTTTAAATTCAGAGGGCTTTGCAAGTCATCGCCATCAGGTGGAGGTGGTTGGGTGTCCTGGAGCCAGTTTGGAGCCAACCACCCCTGAGTAAAATGCGCGCCTTGTTAGATTCCGGTCCATCGTTGCAGTCACCATGTGCTCACGAGAGAATGGCGTCATGCTGGCTTTTAAGGAGTTTCAGGTATAATAATGAGTAAGAAACACGGACCCCCTAGGGCTGTGTACCAGGAGACAGACGTTACTGTCTTTTTTTTTTTTTTTTTTAAGCAAGCAGGTCTGAATTTAAAGATCTCAATGTGTAACACCTGCGGGCGAGGCTGGGTCAGGCGCTGCTGCGGTGACCGGGCAGCCGGGGCTTGGAGAAGGGGCCAGACGGGCCGACCCACAGCCCCGCGGGGCCTCCACGCTCCCAGCGCCCTCGCCAGGTTTGGGCTGGCACCCCACTTTGCGGATGAGGGAGAGGCCGAGGCTTCGGGGCGGCGGCCTGGGGCCCGGGACCGCCCGCTGGGTCCCCCCCCGCGCGCGCGCTCCGGCCCTCCCCGCCCGCCCCGGCCCCAGCTGATTCGAGAATGCCCGCGCCGCCCCTGCTCCCTGCTCGCGCAGAAGGCGCCGAGCCACGGCCCGTGCACCCGGCGCGCGGGCGGGCGGCGAGGCGAGGCGAGCCCCGAGGCCGGCCGGCGCCGGGCGCCCAGGGCGCGGGCTGGGTAAGTCGGGCCTTGGGGGGGTCGTCTGGGCCGGGGGGCCGGGGCTCTCAACTCCCGGAGGGCTCCCCGGAGGTGGCCGCCGCTTCGCAGGGGCGCAGATCGCGTCGGAGGCCCCGGGGACCCCCCCACCCCGGGCCGGGTCCCCCCTGGAGGAGGCGCGCCCCGGGCTGCGGCGCAGGGCGCGCGCGCACCGGCACGAACTGCCGTGCCCTCCGACGGGGAGTCCCCGCGCCGCCACGTGCGGGCTGGGGGCGCCCCCGCGCCGCTCCTCGGGGAGCCCCGCTGGCCTCGGCTGCCCCCGGGGGTGAAATCCCGCCTCCCCGGCGGGGGGGATGGCAAGGACTGAGCGAGGCAGGCGGAGGGTTCCCTAGGTGTTGCTGCCGCGGACCAGCGCGCCCCGGGGAGAGGCTGGGGCTCAGGGGAGACTCCCTGAGGGGTCCGGCTGGGCGAGGCCCCCGAATCTGCCGCGGGCTGGGCGCCTTCCAGGCCGCGGAAAGCCCCTGGCAGCAAAGCCGCCGCCACCAGTGGGCAGTCCAGAAGCAGCTTTCGGCTCGGCCCGACGCTGAACTTGCCGGGGAGCTGGCCGTCTCTCAGTCGTGAGCTCCCTGTTAGCGGAGGCAAGCAAGGAGAAGCTGGACATGGTAGGGGAGGGCCCTGAAGCCTGGTCCACTCCCTGCCGTGTGGGGAGCCGGGCAGAGGCAGGTGAAAAGAAAGGGCCGTTTCACAACCGGGCACCGAGGCCCAGGGGTTCTCTCACCTGTCCACCATTGCCAACAGCCGGTGGTAGCGCCGCCAGCCAGGACAAGCCTCCAAAATCTGCGACCCCCTCCCCCCCAGCTGGCCAAGCCTGACACCCAATCCGATGGGAACGGAGGCACTTGCAGACAGGAATTTATCTCATTGAATCACTACCGTCTAGGCCCTTCTGTTGGCTTCACCGCCCCAGAGCTGCCCTCTCTGCAGAGTCAGGCTCAGCCTGCCTGAGGCGTGGGGGTGGGGAGGGTTGTGTGTGTGTCCAAGGACAACACTGTCAAGACAATGCCAGCCTTGATCCGAATCTGGCCCTCTGAGGCCTCCCCATTCCTTCCTCTAAAATGGGACCCTTCACGAACACCTCTCGCGGAGCTTCAAGTGCCCCCTCTCCTAAGGACATTGAGTTATTTTCCCCTTTGGGGTGGGGCGGTGTGTCTTCTGTCACAAGCTCTGCGGGTGCCAAGACCTGGTCCGTGTGATCCCGCGGGCCCCGCTCACCGTCCCACGATTCACAGTGGTGATGGGCCGGTCACCCCAGACCCCGCCTCTGACAAGACAAGACTCAGCTGGGGGCCGGAAGCCCTCTGCGAGCACGTCGCTTCTTCCAGCGTGACCCACAGGCTTGGGTGACCATCGTGTCTTTGGAAGGTGGGTGGGTAGCGGGGGCAGCTATTGTTTCTGGAGCTTTCGTTTTGGGAGCCGTAGCCAGCTGCTGCTAGGTCCTGTGCCCGTACTGACCTCCCCTGAAAAGGAGGCTGGGAAAGGGGCAGCCATGTGTTGAGACGTCCACATGACCCTCCCCCGGCTGCTGCCCTTTGGACTGTGTTGGAGTCTGAGTGAACCGACAGTAGCATTACTAGTGCCACCTCTGCCCGATGCTTAGTGGAATCATGTCCTTCTTTAAGCTTTCTCTCCCCTTGCCTCCTGGGAACCTCTATAATTATAGGTGAAGAAGACCCTTTCGGGGCCCCACAGGTACCGTAGTGCAAAGAGGTGCACTGAGGCAGCGTGGTGGGTCTTTGGCCCCCTAGTGCTGCCAGTCTCTTCCCACTTCCACTAAGGCTGGGTCACAGGTCACAGGTCATATCCTCCTCCTTCTTCTTACTGCACAGAGGCCAGGAGACCGGCTGGGGCTGCAGGGAGACTAGTGCCTTCTCAGTGTCCTCCCACAGCCAGGAACCCTTTTTGGGGCTGTGTCTCTGAAGATGGTGTCCCCTGGTCCCCCACCCACCTGAGCCGCCGGGCCCCTCCACTTTCTGAGGGCAGGAGACAGCCATGCCTGGCCTCCAGAGGCCCGTTCAGGTTGTCACGGGGTGGGTCTGTGTCTTGAGGCTTGGCTGGCTGTTAACAAAGACCATGACATGGGTCCACAAAATTAATTTTAAAAAATACTTTCTAAACTCTCATTCAAACAGATTATCAATGGATTGATATTGAGTATGGTGTTGGATTTAGAAAAGAATTAAAGAGCTCGGCCAGAGAGTGCCACATAACTGGTCCACCTCCGCTCCTTCTACACACAGATCACACACACATAGATACACATACACACACACACACAGAGTTCTCTTGATCTCGCATTCCTGTTTCAATTGATGAACTGAGAGCAACATGTTAGTTACTGTTAACACCTGGTGGCATAATGCTCTGCGTTGGGCTGAGATCGCGTGGTCAGCGGTTCAAACCACCAGTAACTCCGCAGGAGAAAGACTGGCTGTCTAATAAACAGGTCTTAGAAATCCTGAGTCGGTATTGACTTGATGGCAGAGGGAGGGAGGGAAGGAGAGATACATAGATAGAGAGATTACATTGGCATTCACTCTGTGTTGTATAGCCCTATGGTTTGGGACAAATGAATGATGTCATTGCCGAACCAGAGTGTCACTAAAAATGTCCTGTCTTCCACCTACGTCCTTCTTCCTTCTTTCCCTCTGCCCCCCTTAGCAACCTTTTACTGTCTCAATAGATATGCTTTTCCCAAAATGTTATAGTGGGGCTCATGACAGTAGGCGTCTTGCCTTTTAAGACGGACTTCTTTCACATTGGGTATATGATTGAAGGTTCCTTCTGGGTATCCCCATCAGTTTGATTATTCTTTTCTTTTTTTTGGGGGGGCATCGCTGCCCTCTGGTGGTGCGAGTAGGAGGCCCAGCCTTTGCTCCTGTGGAGCCGCTGCTGGAATCGAACCTCCGTCCCAGTGGGCCACAGTCCCGCGCACAACCACTACGCCACCGGGGCTCAGCTCTTGTTTTCTTTTTATCACTGAAGGATACGCCATTGTATGGATGGGCCTTAGTTTGTCCACTTATTCACTTTTGGAAGGACATCTTCATTCCCTCTGGCTCGTGGCAATTAGGCACAAAACTGCCACGGACGTTTGGGTGCAGGTTTTGGCGTGCGGTTATGTTTTCCACTCGGCTGAGCAAAGACCCAAGAGCATGGTGGGTGGATCAAGCACCATATAAACTCAAGTATAAGATGAGTTTTTCAGCACATTTTCAATGCAGTTTTGGTGGTAAAATTAGGTGCCGCAGTGGCTATTTGAGTATATACGGTAGTCATCCAAGGTTTAACTTTGTAAGAAACTTCTGGGCTGTCCTCGACACCGGCTGTGTTGTTTTGCCTCCTGCCCGCAAGGAATGGGGGGCTCCTGTTGCTCAGTTGTCTCTCATCAACATTTGGGGGTGTCGGTGTTTGGGAGGGTACCCTTCTTAATAAGTGTGGCTTTGTTGTTGATTTGCCATTCCCTGAGGAAATATGTTATTTTTTTCATATGTTTGAAATGAACTTGTCACGGAAGACTCCAAGTTTCTTTCAGTTTTATGTTTCATCTACACGTGAAAAGCATATATATATATACATATATTCTTTGCTAGATGTCTTTCTTCTTTGGTGAGATGTCTATTCAGATCCCTTTGGTAAATGGCTTTCCTTTGCTTCCCCCTCCCCGCCCCCTCCCCCCATTACTTTTCATTTCTTTGTATAGTTTGGATCAGGTCTTTCATCAGATTTAGGCCTGCTGTGATTGTTTTCTCACAGCCTGTGGTTTGTGCCTTCAACATGTTCTTCTCAGTGTGTTTTGCGAAGCAAATGTTTGTCATGTCAAGGAAGCCCCCCCCCGCCCCCCCCTCCCCATCCATGTCTCGTTCATGGGTTACATCCAGGCTTGGTGTCATCTCTAACAGCTCCTCGCCGAACTCAGTGCTGCTCAGATTTTCTCCTAGTCATCTTGGAAAAGTTTTCTAGTCTCGTGCTTTGCCTTTAGATACAAGATCCATTTTGCGTTCATATTTTTGTAAGAGACACAAGGCGTGTGTCCAGATTCCTTGAAAAAAGAAAGAAAGCATTGCAGTGGAGTCAAATCCGACGTACAGTGGCCCAGAAGGACGGGGGAGACCGCCTGCTGGGTTCCCCAGCTGTAGTTTACGAGTTGGAAGAGGCTTCAAGGCTGGGAGTTTCCACTGAAGCACATCTGTCTCCCATTGAACAAGCAGTGGGTCTGAATCACCAACACTTCCGGAGCAACCCAGCTCCTGAGCATGACACCACACAGCTTTTTTTTTTTTTTCAGGCATCACTGCCCTCTGGTGGTGGGAGAAGGAGGCCCAGCCTTTGCTCCTGTGGAGCTGGAATTGAACCTCCGTTCCAGTGGGCTGCGGTCCTGCGCACAACCACTACGCCACCGGGCCTCAGCCCACCACACAGCTTTTTTTTCTTTTTTTAAGGGCATGCTCTCGTATTCCAGCATTATTTGATGAGAAGACTGCCCTTTCTTCACAGGATGGCCTTGACTGCATTGCCAAACATGAACCACTTCTATGTTGGTGAGGCTATTCCTGGGCTCCCTCTTCTGTTTTTCATTGATCAATGTGTCAGCTTTTTTCAATAGCATCATACTATCTTGATTTCTCTGCATTCAATTCGACCTCATTTTTAAAAATAATACTTGTATTGGGGGCTATTACATCTCTTATCACAATCCATACCTTCCTCCCGTGTGTCCAGCACATTTGCACACATGCCGCCATTATCATTTGCAAAGCATTCTCTCCCCACCATTCTTCCTGATATCAGCTCCCCATTTCTTTCCTCTCCTGCCTCCCTCACGAACCCTTGATAAGTTACAGATTATTTTTTTCCATATCTTACATCCTCCTCCTTCGGTCCTCACTAAAGTGACCGGAGTTTAAGGAACACCATTGACTAGGGGGTGGGGTTGGGGTTTCTTGATTAAAAATTTGGTCTATATGGAGCAACAAAAATGTTCATAGAATGCAGAAATAGTATTGTAATATATTTAGCTAAATTTCAAATGCCGCGGGATGTTGTTAAATTGTTAAAAAAGCGGGACATCCGGTCACTTTAGGCCTCACCCACTTTTTCATTATTCATCACCCTGGGAGGGGGTTCTAGATTGATCCTTGTGATTGATTCCCCCTTTCTCTCTGCTCCTCCTTCCCTAATCCTCCTGGTATCTGTAAGCTCCTTGTTGGCCCTGAGGGGGTTATATATCCTGAATTCCCTGTGCTTCGGATTCAACCTTGTGAACAATAATGTTCCCGTTCCCTAATTTCGGGGAGGGGGGGAGGGGTGGGGGGCATGGCTTAAACAAGCTGTTCTTTTTGTAACGAAGCTGACAGTCTCAGTAGGCACTCTTGGCAAACAATTCCTCACCGAGCCTGACGCTTGCCCTCCCCGCTTTACCAGCAATTAAACTTTGACCAAATGATTGAATGACCTTTCCAGCCAAACCAGAAGTTTCTAGGCCAGGACTGCAGAGTGAGCCACACGGAGTTCTCCTTCAAGCCTGATGTCCCCCGTGCTGTCTGCAGCGCCTCAGTCTTAAAATATACCAATACATTATGCATTTGCTGATTCTACAGATCTCATATCACGGGAGCAGGCCATTTTTTTTATCCTTTTGTGCCTGGCTTATTCCGCTCAGTGTAATGCTGCCCAGGTTCGGCCAGACCCAAACTTCCTACCTCCAGCATTCCCTGGCAGGGAGAGAGCACGTTCCGTTTGTCCGTGCCTCTGCCCACGGACTCTCGGCTGCTCCGTCTGGTGGTGTGTTTTGTTTTGCGTGTAAACAGGGAGGATATGAACACGGTGCACAAAAGCCAACCGCGTATGCACAGCTGGGCTTGTATCGCAAAGCGCCTCTCTCTTTGAATTCCATTCCCTTGGCCCCCATTCACAGCCATTCAGGAATAATCACGGATGCCAGGTTCTCTCTCGTGGGATGTGTGCTTGTCCTTCTGGGGATTGCTTTCTATGGAGGAAATCGGGAAATTTTTATGAGTGCTTAATGTGGGCCAGGCACCGGGGGTGGAGCCGAGAACCAAACCCCGCCGGGCTAGTCGCGGCAGGTGCTCCCGTTTTTGCAATCAGCGTCATCCAGGCATCTCACAAGAAAGCTCCCTGGCGAGTAGCCTGTTCTTTTAGCAGGACTGCTAAGAGCACCGGGGCCCATGCGGCTCAGTCGTGAGTTAGTTCAAAGCCCCCTGTTGCTCTGACGGACATTGATGAGGCTGGCTTGCTACCATCAACATTGACGAGCTTGACCTCCGGCTTCGACTCTGCCCTTCAGGGTGGCTATGGGCTGGGATCCGTATGGGCTGGGCGGTGGGTCGGCAAGGACCAGGGCCGGCTGAGGGAGGACTCCCTGGGTCCAACTTTCTTCCTGAAGAGGCCGAGCAGCTTTCCCAGAAGTTAGAGGTAGCAGCGATGTGGCTTTTCGAGCTTTGTTCAAGGCCAGAGGAAACAGGTTCTCGTGGGAAGGCATCGTGCCAAGGCAGATGGGGCGGAGAGGAGGCGGCGGCGGCGGCGGCGGCTTTGGGAGGCCACCCATCTGATCTGGATTCCGATTCGTATCAGAGGAAGGACTTCAGGGCTTGGGAGCCCACCTGTTTGCAGGTGGCTGCCTTGAGCCTCTTAGGAACATGCTCTGGGCACGCGTCTAATCTCATTTGGCTGACCTTGGGAGAGAAAGGATTGTTCCACCCTGTGAGACCAAGAGAGGCGGGAGCGAGCACCAGGGCGTGCCCAGAGGGGACCCGGGCCAGGACAGGCTGTGGTGGAGAGGCAGGGAGAGTCCGTGAGCTGCTGCAGCCCAGGTCAGATTGGGGTCTCATTGGGGGTCTCCTATTGGGATGTCCTTCCTAGCAGAGGTGACTTCACCTGTATAGTGCCCTCTCTGGAATGTGACTCGTACCTCTCTGGAATGTGACATCATGGGTGTCCAGCGGCAAGGAGGGTCCATGCGCTTGTGTGCTACGTAGCATCCCAGGGACCACCACGATTAAGCAATAACAGCTTTCCACCCTCCAGGCCCAGGGCTTCATCTCTGCCTAGTTTGCAGCGCATGGTTCCACGCAGGACAACAAACCTGCACTACTCTCTTTTTTGTGCCTTAAGACGCACTCCCCTCCCTCCCCCCACAGTGGGGGAAAAAACGAGGGGGCATCTCCTGGTTTGAAGGTTTGAACATTTTAGTCAACTGGTGCTATTCGCTTCCGAATATCTTTTTTCTTGTTTTCCTGCTTTGAAAACTGGGTGTGTCTTATGGTCCTAAAAAGATGGTAATTTGGAACGTGAAAAATAACCATAACGACCAAAGCAGACACAGGAATGGGAGCGAGGCTTCCCTAAGTTCATGTTTGGAAGGTGCTCTGCTTGACCCAGGTCAATTGAGTTCTTTAAATTATATATCTATACAGGCTGAGCCCCGGTGGCGTAGTGGTTGTGTGCGGGACTGCGGCCCCCTGGGATGGAGGTTCAATTTCAGCTCCACAGGAGCAAAGGCTGGACCTCCTACTCCCACCACCAGAGGGCAGTGATGTCCCCCCAAAAAAACAAAAACAAAACAACCCAAGCAAACAGTTAAATGAACACTCTGGTACAGTGCGTTGGGCTTCTTAGAGCTCCATGCCTCCTTAGCGGGCAATAGTTTTCAAGCCTTCAAGTGTACTGAATGTCCCCGATCTTCTACCCAGTCATTCTCTTTCGACCCGTGAGCGTGCACATGAGAGCAAGACCGTCGCAGCTCTGTCACAGAAAGTGCAGACTGAAATTGTCAACAAGAGGCAGATTAACTACTGACATGCAGCTGAGCAAAAGGAGGTCCCGGCGCTGTCTCCACTCCAAGTTGGCTTGAATGAGAAAGGCAAGGTGAAAAACCAGCAAACAAATAAAGCCAACAGCATTGCCTTCTTTGCCGAGGGAGCCAGGTGACTAAAAGCCACAGAAACGATTTCAGGCCAGCAGTCTGGAAACAAGGGGTCAGCACGGACCACGCTTCCTCTGACGGCGGCGGCAGAGAAAGATCCTCCCTCCTTTCCTAGCTTCGGGGGACTCTCGGCTCTCCGTGGCCTTCCTTGGCCTGTGGCGATAGCCATCCCATCTCCTCTTCTGTCTCTACCTGGTCTTCCTCCCTCCTCTTGGAAGCACACCGGGCATGGGATGGAGGACCCAATCTCCATGATCCTGTTTCCAAAGCAGATCGCAATCTGCAGGAACTGACAGGCACAGACTTGAGGGACTCGGGTGCTGGTCCACCCACTGCGGTATGCCTGGTACACTGCCATGTGGAGGTGAGCACACAAGAAAGGGCAGTCCTCCTCTGGCCTGTAGGATTACTGAGAGGCAAAATCAACTCAAAAGAAGACTAAGAGAGAAAAGAGCTGCTTGCAGAAGCCTGGGCACTGGGGAAGCCCAGCCAGTGGGTAATGTCCTGAAGACCACAGACCCATAACCAGACACGCTGAGGGAATGGCACCTTGAGCTTGGGGACTTCGGATCCCAGTCCTGGGGGGCATTGAGGCCAGTGGCATAAAGATAATGTTCTCCTTCAACTTTGGGGAGTAGTGATGAGGGTCTTAACAGCCTGCGAGAAGCCATCCAAGATACAAATAAATCCTGGCTGCTTCTCGTCCAGAGCAGAGGAGGGACGGAAATTAGATCCACAAAGAGACTTCAGGCATCAGGAGAACCATACCTCCCACAGCCCTTAGATCAGAAGAACTGGATGGTGGTCAGCTACCCCCACCAGTCCACTCCGATCACTGTCACAAAAAAAGTTCTGGACAGAGAGGGAGGTAACAGACGGAGAGCCACATGTATAACCCGCCAAAGAGATGGTACTTCTGCTCTGGTAGAGATGAGGAGTACTTCCAGGATGGGGTGGCCCATCGATGACGCCCTTCAAACCTGAAACTGAACTCACAGCCAGAAATCTCCTTTCAGCCAAACAATAAACCCTCGTGTCGATGCCGACTCATCATGAGACTCTTAATTAAAGGGAGTAGAAAGCCCCGTCTGTCTCCCACAGCGTGGCTGGTGGTTTTGAACCGTTGACGTTGGGGGCAGCAGCCCCGTGTGTAGCCAGGATGCCCCCAGGACTCCTAGCCCAGCAGGAGACAGGCTTAGAAAGTGAACCTCAACACCAAGGAGGAATGTACCCTCCTCTGCCATGCAGTCAACCTGAGAAGACCCAAAGGGGCAGTGTTGGCTCAGGAGCAAAGCTCAGGACACAGGGAGGGGCAGGAAAGAAGGACGGAGGAGAACAGGGATGCCAGGGGGGGCGCGTGGGAAGGGTGCTGTCACGTCGAGGGCACAGCCTCTAGTGTGTCTCCTGTGTCCAGTAGGAAACCAATTTGCTCCGCAAACTTTCATCCACACTGCAGTTCACACACCAGAAACCTGGGCCCTGTGGAGTGGCACATCCCTCTGAAAGGAAGGCCGGGGAAGAGAATGGTGGCTGAGGTCCTCCAGCAGCGTGAGGTGAGGTGTGAGCTCCAGTGGGCTGCACGTCTGCCCACTTGGGGAAAGGTGCGGGGACTGAGCCAGGAGGAAGAGGGCTGGGAAGCTGCTAGAACCCTGCCTGCCCCCTCGCTCTGTCTCACTGAATCAAGGCAGCTGAGTCTCGCTCTGCAAGCTCAAGGGGTGAACTTCAAGCCCTGTCTACGCAGCGTCCTGTGTCAAGGAGTTCGCTGCACTGCCCTTTCCTCTTGGGAAGCGTTACGTGAACCCCTTCACATGTCCAATGGCCTTTCCTCGCAGATTTCCATGGGTGATCAGTGAAAGGGGTGAGAGGTGGGGAGCCCTCTTGAGGAACATTTAGCTTGTTGCTCACCGGTTGTGTGAGAGGTTGTGAGCGTGGGTTCTAGAAGCCTGCCCCTGTGCATCTTGGGGGATGGGGGCCAGTGTCCACGCCATTGCTTGTTCTCACTACCCCTCGCTTCTCTCCAGGGTCAGCTCCCAGAGACTGGGTCCTTGGCATTTCACCGTGTGTGCTAAGCCCTGGGACACTGGAGAAGCTCTTGTCAGAAATGTATTATTCCTCAAAAAGTGAAGTCTAGCATGACCACATGATCCAGCAACTGGATAGAGACCCCAAAGGAAAAACCCTATATACCAGCGTTCCTTGCAGCCTTGCTTTGGGGCTGAGTCCCGGGGGCATGGTGGTTGAGTGCGGGACTGTGGCCCATGGCTTGGTGGTTCAAATCCAGCAGCAGTTCTCCAGGAGCAAGGCCTCCCACTCCCACCAGAGGGCAGTGATGCCAACCCCCCCCCCAAAAAAAAACAACAAAAACAAAAACATTGCTCACAGCAGGCCACAGGTGGGAACAAGATATATATATATATATATATACACCTTATAAATCAGGAGGTATCCCAAAAGAACCAGATTCCAACCCCCCCACAAAGCTACGTATTTGAAATTTCTTATCAAACAACCTTATCACCTTCAAAATACTCTCCATCATACAGACTACACGAGTCAAATCTGCGACTCTAGTCTTGGGAATTTTTCAAACTCATCTGCTGGGATGACTAATAGCACCTCCCTTGTCTTATTATTCACCTCTTCTATGTCATCAAACTGGTGTCCTCGAGGAAACAAAGAGACGTCACACAGAGCGAGGCCAGACGAGTAAGATACGTGGGGCAGGAGAGGCATGCTGGGGCTTTCATTGCCCCAAACTGGCTCACGGGGATGACTGCATGAGCAGGTGAATTGTGGGGGCAAAACCAGCCCCCCAGCTGACATTACGCTGTCCCACAAACTTGTCAGAACCTCTAAATAGGAAGCTTGATTCTAAATAGGAAGGTCTGACCTGGTGGAATGAACTGCAAATGCCCTACCACAAGTCAGCATGTCATCCAGGAAGTTGACCCACATCCAGAATGAGGCTTGTCCTCGATCAACATTTCACTGCCCTTTGAAAGGAGGAAACCACTCAGACTCGAATTTTTCCCATAGCGCTGTCTTTGTAAGCTGTGTTCAACATCACAACAGTTTCTGCAGCATCTTTCCTGAGCAGGAAACAGCATTTCACAGGTGCGCGCAGTTGTCTTAAATCGGCCATCACACACACACACACACACACACACACACACACACAAAATGAGATTTGAGCAAAACTACTTTTATGAAAAAATTCAAGGGGACCAGAGAGAACCTTCCCAGGTGATGCTACTGTGTGCACTAACTCAGAGAAGTTGCTAGATGCTTGCCTACGAGGAAAAAATGTGTACTGAAAAAGCTCTGTTCTGGAAAAAAAGAAACTGTTCTGTCTAGCAGAGCTGGGGGGTGTTTTTTTTTTGGGGGGGTGTCTCCATGTGTGTGTGTGTGTGTGTGTGTGTGTGTGCACAGTGGACACTATTACACTATTATGGGCTATTATGGCTATGAAAATGAAGTCCTGAACATAAACCCTGAAAGCATGATGAGTGAGATAAGGTTATTCAAGTATGAGGAGGCTTCAAAAAAGCTTGTGGACGAAATGGAATGAAAGGGTAGTGGAACTTTTTCGTGAATTCTTTGTAGTCCCTTGGGATGGGATGTTCTCACTATGAAATACTCAAAATAGGCCTTTTAAGTTCACAATAGGCGAAAGATGGTACAGAGTATCTCTTGGTACAGAGATAAAAATGGATCAGTGGTTACCCGGCCCCGGAGGAGAGGGAAGGGAGAGTTTTCTGGTGACGGTGCCATGAGTTTCTGTGACTCCCTGCCACGGAGTCTTGGCTGACCCACAGCCACTCTGTAGGACAGGGTCGAACTTCTCTCGTGGGTTTCCGAGACTGTAACTCTGTATGGAAGTAAAAACCTCAGCTTTCTGAAAAACCTTCGAAAATAAATTCGTTGTGACAACCGAAAGCCATTCATGTCACCAAATCGTGCACAGAAAAACTGTCGACGTGGCAAATGGAGTATGCATGTGTGTCTGTACACACACACACACACAAATGCGCGCAGTAGACATTTTTGAAACTCTGATGTGGAAATTTCGTGACTCCTTTAAAAAAAAAAGAAGTCATGTTCTCATACAAAGTGTGACCAACCTTGCAAGTCCCCAGCCAACTGTGCAAGACATCAGCTGGGGTGGGGGGGGGGACGGGCTTGGTGAGAAGGGAGGGTGGTGACTGCCTTGGCCCCAGACACCTCTTTCCAAAACGCTCAGGGACGGGCTGGGGGGGGGGGCTACTTCTCATCCCTTGGTTAGCTGTTGAGAAGGGAAAAAAAAAAAAAAGCACCCCAGATTCCCACTGCAGGCCTCCCTGTGCTAATTAGTTAGATACAATGATTGGATTCTCCTCATGCCAGGACAGACGAAACTGGGTGCCGGGAATCCACCAGGGCGTTAAGTTTTAGCAGGGGAGAGAGCTGGGGAAACTACTAATGAGAGATAGATTGCTTAATTACGCTTGTGATCATTGCCCGGAAGCCCAGGACCTCCTTGCTTCTGGGAAGAGCAATAAGCCCGCGGGACCAGGGGCAGCTCAGCAGTGACTGCAGGCAGGCAGGAGGGGAGTGACAGGACTGGGCTCCCTGGAAGGGCAAGACTTGGACCAAAGTGGCCCACAGTGGGGATCTCGGGGGCCCTCTGTTCTTGTGTCTGCTTTTCCCTCACCTGTGAAGGTGTTTCCCAGCCTCTGTTTCTCAGCCAGGTTAAGGGAAGCCACTGTTCCCAGATCACCACAGGAAACCGAAAAACCAAACGGGCGTTCCAGCTGTCTGTTCAAGTCCCCAACCATCTTCCTCAGGCCCCACGGGCGGACACAAAGGCTCTCTGTTCATCCAGAATTCCCCTTGGCCGCTGCTCTCTACCGGGGACATTCCCGATCGTCTGTGCCAAGCTGGCTGGAATCGAAGAGGTTGGGGGTGGGGTGGGCGGGGTGGGGGGGAATGAGAAGGTCTTGTTTAAGGGGTCCTGAGCTCTGTTGCTATGTGCCGGGGGGGGGGGGG